>BMAW01008202.1:147790-226027 GCA_019974015.1 Nephila pilipes | reverse complement strand
TTTGCACAAATAAGGAAGGTAAAGGAAATAGCAAGAATCAAATGTAAAATTTAAAGAATATAATTGAAATCTTTTTTTAACTCATTTTTATGGGTTAGAAAATCTCATTTAATTAACAAATGGAAAAAAAAAGTGTAGAAATGGTAATTTTTTTTTAAAAAAAATTATTGGATCACTATTTTAATTTAATCGTATTTGCTTAAGATCATCATTGACATAATTTTGAAAAACAGAAAACGAACTTGATTGGGATTTTTTTTTAATCGAAAAATATTCCAGAAATTTATTATTATTATTAACACACACTTGTGTGTGTTGTATTTTTAAAATTTATCAACATTTTTTGAATAACAACTTTTTTACTTTAAAATTTGAAGTTGAAAATTCATTTTGTATTGCAGTTTTGGAAATAAAATATGGAATACGTTTTATGTTTGAAAATATTGATCAAATCAATAATATAATAAAGGGCAAGTGAATTTGGGATATAATTATATTCGGACATTTTTTCTGTCTTAAAGTTATATATAGTATCAATTCTTTAACAGAGGGCAAAAACAGTCTAATGATTATAACTTTAATAACAGCAAAATCTGTTTTATTGGCAAAAGAAAATCAATAAATTAATTTGATTGCATTAAAATGAATCCAAAAATGTAAAAAAGAAAAGTTAGGAAATTTACTGTCTTCATATTTTCCCTTCAATTTTAGCTAGTATTTTAAAATATTTTTAATGATTGATAACCTACCAATGAACCACTAAAAAAGACATATAATACTTTCAAAAATGGAATTAAAAATATAATGAGACAAAAACCTTCCTTATCCTCCTCCTCTTCTTACCTATTGCTTTTGAATTCAATTTATTGCATTCCAATCAACACAAAATTCTAAATTTGAATAGAAATTCTTAAGACTAACATTATTCTTCCAATTTGAAATAGATATGTACTTCTTAAAATATATACAGTTAGTGTTCAAATGAAAGAGGAGGAAAACTCACTTGAAGTAACTGTGGAATTTCAATATAATTTGAAGCAGTGTTTTGTAATATTTGCAATTTCATTTTTATTCATGCTAACTTTGCAGAAGAAATAAAAAGGCAATGAATCATTGAAAGTTTTTAAATTTCAAATAAATTAAAATAAATTTCTTTTTTTAAAAAATTATGTGTAACAATTGCTGGAAGAAAGAATTTCCTGGAAATTGTAATAGTTGTTATAATCATGGGGAAAAAAAAATATGCATGTTCATATTCATTTTTTAATTATTTCTTAGAAAAGTTGAGTAATCTCTTTTGGTGAATGCATATCAAAGGCAGAATAAAAATGCTTGTTATCTAATTGTTTATTTATCTTGATTTGTTGAAATGACTTTTTTTTAATGAGACAATTTCTAAACTTGATTCTTACATTAAACAGAATCTGATTGCAATACGTTAAAGTGTGCAATCCTCAAAATTAACATATCTTAACAATTTTTTTTTTTTTTTTTTTGGGGGGGGGGAATATCAACAAATTTTTTTAAAAAAAGGATCAGTTTAACAAATAAAAATGCAAATTCATTTTGCTCTTATTTCCAGCATCCAATGGAAATAATAGTAAATGATAAATTTAAATAATGCATGACAGTTAATTTTCTTGTTTTTAAAAACATTTTTTACATCTCTTTCTAATGGTCTTAGAAAGTTGCTCATTCTTGATTTATCATGGTGTTATCCTTAAAAAAATGTTGTACGAAACTAATATTGAGGAAACAATTTAGTTAATGAAATAGTTATGTAGATATTTGTGAAATTTCATAACAATATATATTGTGGTTAGTATAAAAATAATAAATGTTTGTATGTTATAAATAATACAGTAAATGAAATAATTTAGTAAATATGAGTTGTGAAAAATTGAATGAATGCTATTGACATTTAGTTTTTACGAACTTTTAAATTTATCCAAGAAATGGACTAACATTCTTGTATTTTTTATAAAATCAAAGCCAACTGGTTTGTATTTTGATTTAAATCATCACAAGCTTTTAAAACTTTCTCAATTAAATATTATATATTATGATCTATTAACAAATTTATTTTTTTAGATTTCAACTACAAAACTCATGCTGGGAGCTCACAATATAATTTTGGTATTTTAGCCAAAATTGTAAAGCATATGAAGGTATGTATTTTTCTTTGAATGTTTTGTATTTTAATTAATGTTTATTTTGTTTAAATCACGAGTAATTGTGAAATAACTGTATGAATCTAAGTTTACTATTAAATTACTAAAATTTTAACTTCTTTAAATTTTATTCACTTTCAAAATGTTTGTAAAACTATATTATAAAACTTTTTCATGTATCTAAATATTTTGAAAATGCTTTAAATTAAACAATTTTTTAAATCTTTTTTCTCAATATACATAAAAATATCTTTAGTACTTTTTCTTACTTTATATCAATAAGAATATGTTAACTGTCAAAAGATATAATTTTTAGTAAATATTCCAAAGTTGAATACCAAAAGAAAAAAAAAAACTCATTTATAAGTTACAAAACTACTGAATTTATATTTTTCGATCTGAGTTTAAAAATTAAAAGTGTTTTAGATTTTTCAATAGTTGTAAAATAGAATTGCTTCAAATTTGTAATAATGTGCTTTTAATTAAAAAATACTATTCTTTTGTGCTTATTAATAGCAATAATTTAAATGTTGTTAAGATAATTTATGTAACAGTATAAAAATATGAATTTCATAAAAAGGCATATGTCATAAAGCCTCACATTTTGCAGGGAAAGGAAAGGTAATAGGTTTTTTTTTTTTATTTAAAAGTTACATTCTTTATATTTTTAAGTTTTTCAAATTTTTAGAAAAGCTAATCTTTAATTGGATAATTAAATATTTTTTCTTATTCTTTATGTGTTTTGTATCATTATAAATATGTTACCTCCTAATTTAGTAGTAAATTTAAATTTTGAATATTTTCTTTTTATCAAACAAAATGAAACTGTTAAAAAATAAGAATCATGAATTATTTGACTTCAATTTGGATATTTTATTAAATTACTGATGCTCATATTTAAAAATGTAACAGTTTTTTGAAATAATTACAACATTTATTTATAGTATAGCCTTTTTGGTAAATAATTTTAAAAAATCCCATCTTATTGTTTAAAAATTCCACATATTTATAGCAAAGGCACTTGAATGGGGATCCTTATCCTCTTAGTCTTGACGAAATCTTGGACGAAACTAACCAATTGGATGTTGGCATCCGACAAAAGAATTGGCTGCTTAATGGGGTAAGAATGCATTGTTTGTGTGCATGTTAATAATGTAGAAGCCTTTTAAATATCATTAAAAAGACATTTTAATATAAAAAAAGAATAATATGTGTTATTTTTGTAACAAACACTTCAGCTGTGTTTTTCAAAAATTTATACTAATCAGTCAGCAAATCATGTTATTTCATGTTTTAATTTGAATCAGTTCCTTTCTAATAATATTTAATGATGTAAAATAATATTGGGTTAAAATTGGTTTTCTGTATTAAATTTATTTATAATATTGCAAATGTTTGTATTAAACACAGAATTGGAAAAACATAAATTTATCTTTATATTGATGTTTCCCAAAAAATTTCATGAATCTCTATAGTCAGCACTACTATTTCTGGCTGTTATTTTTCCTGCAGAATTGAAAAGAAATAAATATTCATGAATAAATGTATATCATAAGATTATATTTCTTAGCTTAAATTGGAACATGTGAAAATTTTACAATACCCTAGCAATTATTCTAAGATAATGGATGTTTTGGAGCAAATTATTTATATGTTGCATTAAAATAAGTCTTCATATGATCTGAAATTACTGAAGATATAAAAGTGATATCCTTTTGCTGATTTTAAAGAAAGGGGGGAAATACTAAGCAACTGCTTTTGTGATTTATTTTGATACTTGAAACACATGGGAGCATACAATGGCAAGGAAATCCATGACTATATAATAATGTGCATCTATAAAAGTAATGTACACTCATTATATTCAGAGAAATATTCATGAATTTCTAACATATTGCTTCAAGATTATATTTATGAATTAATTTTGCTTATTTCAATTTGGTGGGGAATTGTATTTTAATTATTTGAAATGTTTACAAAAATTTTAATTCTGTTTTATAAAAGCTTGGACACAGAAGTAGAATGTTAAGAATGAATAATCAGGTTTTTGCATTATTGTTTTGAGATAATACAAATGTAAAAAAAAAATGCTTTAAAGTAATATTTTATTATGTTACTTCTCTTTATATAGTTGCACACATGTTTAAATTATTTCTGTTTTATATTCCTTAATTAAATTTTCCAATACAAGAAGATAAATTGCGTTAAAAACAATTTTTTCTCACAGGCTCTAGAGAATAATCCTAAGTTGCAAGTAGATGCTGAAGGTAAATACTTGTTTAAACCACCATATAACATTAAGGATAGAAGAAGTCTGTTGAAACTCTTAGACAAACATGACCAGAGAGGTCTTGGCGGAATAGCCTTAGATGATGTTGCAGAATGTATACCTAACGTTGAAAAAGCTCTTAAAGTAAGTTCCTTTCATATTTCTTGATAGGGTAAATGTATTAATAGAGAGAGGAATAGAAATAAAACTTCATAATTTTTTTTCCTTCCAGAAATCCCTTTTATTTCTGTGGCATTTAAAATTTTAATAAAGTCGCATATTAAGGAGAGAAAAAATTGACAAAGAATGTTTTTGAATTTAATTTAACCTTATATATATGTTGTAAAAAATTAAATTATTTTTAATTAAACATTTAAATATCAAGCATCAAACCTTTCTTGTATGACTCCTCAACACACCACCAGGAATTTTGCAGTGTCATGTCTTTTCCTTTTCTCAAATTAAAATCTCATGCCTTCCAATATCCCATTCAAGGTAATCAGGTGTATGTTTCCCGAAAAAATATTGGTGTCATCGTTCAGTTCTTTCAGAACTTTGTTTGATGTAGGAATCTCATTTCTACGGGGGGGGGGGGGGTATGAATTTTTTGTTAAATGCATGACAATGTAAAGTCATCATACTTTATCAGCCTACTGCACTTTCCTTTGGCATCAGGTGGGGTTTTTCCCGGGAGAATTTAATGTCTTCTTTTTTTTTTAAATGGAAAACTTCTCTTTTAACAACACCAGTTAATTGAGAAACCTTTTCAATGATCTGATTGACCGATTCTTGAGGATTTTCTCAATGGTGTTAATAAACATGCAATATGTTTCTCTGGACCCCTCTTTGGATTGATTTTCTTCTCTTTGATGGTGTATACAACGTTGTCAATGATATTCCTTCTTCAGCCATGTTTAGAATGTAAAACAAAAATGAAAAAATAGCAGGAGAGATGAGGATAGTAAGAGTATGAACAATAGCAAAGATGCAAAGCGAATGGCTTAGAATTGGTGTGGAAGCATAGCAAGCTTGCCAGAAATGTTACCTTGAAAATTGGTTTCCTGCCAAACTGGAAATCTATTAAGGTAAAATGGAGTATAGTCTGATAATATATGATGAAACCAAAAATAAGATTTTTTTTTTGTTAGGAATTATAAATTTTTATTAGTTTTTTTAAAATATCATTTGCATTTACTGGTATTTTATAATCATATTGTTATAGAAAAATTGTTATTTAAATATGTGTGTTAATATTACAATGTCTATCATATGTGTATATTATTTATAAATCCCAAAAATAATGATTTTTATTTCGTTTAATATAACTGTATATACTTACAAAAAAAAAAAGATTAAATATATTTACTTAGAAAGATTTTGAGAATAGTCGCTTACACTTTTTTTTAAATAAATTGCTTTTTTCATATTTTAGTAAATGCATGTTGCATAACTTATAAAGAGAGATTTGCATTTTTGAAAGATATACTCTTAGAAAAATTATTGAAATGTTTATGATAAAATAAAATGCATCTACTTGTATTAATAATGTAACCATTTATTTTTTCTCTGAGAGCAGTACATCTATGAGTTTTTAAGTAATTGTATGTGTAAGAAAATGCTTAATTCTGCACATTTTTTTTTTAAAGAACAGGAATGGATACATAAAAATAAATAATTTATGTGATCTTATTTTTTTTTTTTTTTGAAAAATAAATTTGCTTGATTATATTAGGTATTGATTTCAAATGAGAATGAAACTATTAGCAGAATTTTTTAGAATTTACTTTGGTAAATAACATAGCTTTAAGATCTTTAACTTGCAACTGTGTTTTGCATCTATTCACTTTACCATTTTAAAGAATTTTGTGTTATTACATTTTGTTTACAAGAAATTGAAAAAAGTTTTATAACTTTTCTCTAATTTATTTATTTATTTTGCCTTTGATTTTTAAATTAAGTAGGAAATCTGTGTATTTGTATTTTACTTGCATAATATTTATTCTTTTATTTGTACATTCTGTATTTTAGAAGTTTCTATTGTTAGGACTTGATATATACATGTGATGTTAATGAAATTGTGATATGATTACCTGTAATAAAATAAAGCTATTATTGTCTTTAAATAATTTTTTAGGATTTGCTATATATGTAATTCTATGACCTATAATAATAAAAATTAAGACTCTAATAAAAGTGAGTGCCTTGATATAATTTTTTCTTTTTTAATATTTACTTTTCTTTTAGTAGGAATTGGATTTGAAACTTTCAAAAAAATTCTTATAATTGTTTCGTTTGATGTAAAAGCATATAAACATATTTCACAGCAATAAGTTCTGAACAAGTTTAAACTTATATTAAAATTTTTGTTTTTATGTGTAATTAGTCATTGTACAAAACTTAGAATATTTCATGTTCAGTGCTCGGTAAAGATATTTCATTAAGATTGTAAAAACAGATTCTTTGAGATAAGAAAAAGAAATGAGAAAGATGTAAAACAATTTCTCAAACAGGAAGGACAACTATTTATAGAAGCAATGAAAAATCCAGTTTCTTTGTATAACTTTTACAAGCAATATTTTTCAAATACTTGAAAAATATGGAAATACTATGTTATTCTTAGCTCTTGAGGGAGGAGGGAGAGATCTATTGAGTTGTTCAATTAGGATAAAGCTGAGTGCTAACTACAAATTAGACATCCTTCTCCCAACTAGGATGGAAAGAAATGGTATGAAGGGGCAACAGAAGCTAAATTGCTTTCTTATCGATAGTTTTGATTGAAAATAGATGAGGAATTAGAAGTATGGCCTTGAGCTTTAATTACGAGTGGGAAGACAATCACAATCAAACTGATTTGTTCATGTCTAAAAGGGGTGTTTATTATCTGGTGTATTTTCAAATTTCATGTCAGCTGTCAAAATACAAATATAAGGAAATGGATTAAAATTAAAGAGAAATAGAAATAAATTGAAAAGTGTCAAAAAAATCCTCATCAATGAAAATAATTAAAATTAAGAAAAAGAAGGCTTGTAATTTATATTTTATTAGAGAACTATTTACTTCTATTACATATGACCAGTATCATATGAGTTATTTTTATGTCCCCCATCCCAATTGAGGGAGCCTTTGTAATTTTTTAGTTTCAGTTGCATTTTGTTAATATACTGTGAGTATCAGTTTCTTTCTCATAGTTTCAAAATTTTGATTTTGCTACTTCTAGAGCTGTAAAATGGTACAAAGTTTTATTTTCATAATCCCTTTATAAAGGTAGAAACCTATTAATTTTTTGTTTGAGTTGACATGATTATAATGTGAAAGTATTCTTCGCGAAAAAAAAATTATTGATAGAAGTATAATTATTATTTGCGAGGTAAATAAGTTAAACTTGATTATCATTGTCAAGTTATGTGTAGAGTATCACTTACTACAAATAAAACTTTTGACCAGAAATTTATTTTCATAATCATTATTTACATTTTTTAATATTAGAACCGATAGTATTATGTTCGATTCAAGTTTATTTTAAAATTTAATTCAATCTTTTAATTTATGTTCATTAAAAACATTGCATTAATTATGGCTTAGATGAAATTTTATACAAAGCATTATATAATGTAAAAGTATGTGATGCATTTTTATATTTTAATATGGGTTTCATCTTAGGTTCTTGGAGATAGTGTGATCTGCATAACACAGCCCATAAGCAAGAAAAAGATTTTATTTTATAATGATAAAGGAACTCAATTTACAGTTGATGAAGGTATTTTGCTGTTTAAAAACATTTAAAGTGTTTTTCAAATGTTTTTACTAATATGAGTAATGCATGTATGCTTGGTTTAATTCCTTTTGTAATTTTTAGAATTTCAAAAATTATGGAGAAGTGTTGCTGTTGATGGTTTAGATGAGGAAAAAATTGAAGAATATTTACAGAAACAAGGAATTACATCCATGCAAGATATTGGAGTGAAGAAAGTTGTAAGTGTTTTTGCCATTATAATACAGAGTTATTTTTTTATATTTCTATTAATATTAACATGTAATATTCTAATTATAATAAATTATTCCATTGAATCCTAACTGTTATCCAATTAAATTGATTTTAGCATTGTATTGTAAGGAAGTTGTGTATCTTTCTGTGAAAAAAACAATGGGTATATTTTAAATTTCAGAACCCCAATTGAGTTTTTCTTTTTTTGTATTTTAAATATTGTATATATTTTATAGTCAAACATATTTCAACATCCTTTCTGAATCTTTCAGACCATAATTAATATTTTCTTTTTAGACTCCTGTTCAAAAAAGGAAAAAGCCATCAAACAGGAAGAGCAATTTCAAGAAACTTAATCAGCACATGAGTGATATATTAGAGGATTACACGGATAAAAACTGAGACATAGAATTTATCTGAAAGGATGAATGTGGATCCATTGGAACTGAATCATCTGTTTTCGCTGTTTCTTTATTTAACTCATTTGTAAGCATTTCATAAATAAATATTTTAATTTGTTATATATCATTTGTTATTGATATTATTGGCAAAAGAGATTAAATAAAGTCTTTTAATCGGATGTGGCCAACCTTTCCACCGACCTAGTGTCAATCTAGGCCTTTGTAGCTGGGTCATGTGAGAATGAAAATATAAATTTTTATTGAACATAAATACATCAAAAACATTTCATCATGAATCATTTGTATCATATCCTATTACTAAGGAAATTTCTCGATATATTGTTTCAACTATTGTCACAATTTTTCTTTCGTATCTTGTTTAGAAACAATTACTAAGTTGAGCTCATTTTAAAAACCATGTGGACTGTCTTCTTTGAGTGGCAGTTCACATTATATACCTAATCAGAAAACCTACTGGAGAGTTAGGGTGTGCATTGCTAGTCACAGGGTGAATATGCAACACAAATGATCTACACCTAGTCTGTCTGGGACAAGTTTAACATATTCGACCCAGAAGTGTATGGGTTCAGACAGACAGACTACTGAATGTTTTTTTAGTTCTAACAATTTAGCTCCAGCATTATGTTGTAACTGCAGGATATTTTCTAAAATTACATTTCATTTACAAATATATATTTCATTCAATAAAATATAATTTCGTTTGATTTATTACAGAATATTCTAAATTTCTCTAATAAGGCTTGGACTGATTATCACTTATCATGACTTGAGAGGTGAAAGTAATGATACTTTTTAATGTGAAAATTTGGATTGGAATTAAAAGTACCGAAATTAAAAAGAAGATGATAAAACAAGTTCACCACATACACATATATGTAATGCAGCCCATCAGAATAGAACATGTTTTCAAAGTGGCACACAGTCTTTTGAGTTGAACAGCCTGATTTACATTAATTCTAACTGAGAATGTATGATAGTAAAATGTTTGAATAATTGGAATTTGGGCTATTTTTTCATATTGGGAGATCAGAAGGAAATGTTCATTAATAAAAACATTTTTCCCTGGAAAAATGGAAATAGATAGGTTTTGTATCAATTTTTAAATATCTTAATTCAAAAAATTTCGTAAAGTAGGTATTTATTTCAGTTAAATTTATTAAGATTTAATTTTTTAAAAATTTTATTGAAATTACTTTAGTTTATTATTTCTTATTATGGAGCAAGGGTAGACAAACTTTAAGATATTGGAGTTACTTACTTTGTGAAATTATGTCTGTAAGAGAAAATGTTAAAAAATGAGCAAAATTATTGAGAATCTTGAAATTTTTTAGGTAATTTAGTAAACAAAAAAGTATGGTTTATAATTTAATTAAAATAGTTTTAGGAAAGGTTATTAAAAACATACTAAAATAAAGCAATAATGGTGGAATTTTTTAATTTCATATGACTATGGCATTTCATATTTTTCTCAATATTATTTAACATATGAATCTTATGCTCTTAAATCAGGTCTCAAAGATTCTAAATATTGATCCTTAATCTAGATTTAATTACATTTTGTTGCCATTTTTAACAGAAAACTATATGTTCAAGAATGGGTCAAAAGTGTGGTATAACATAATCCACATATTTCGATATTTATTCTTGCTTATTAATTTCCTGATGTGGGAAACCTATAATTGTACATTTCTTTAATAATTTATTTTAAATGTACATCTCTCATTCGATTCTAATTGAATTATGATTTACATCAAATTTTTTGTATCATTCTACAAAGTGATTCATAAAGCAATGCTTACATGTAGAAATAATATTCTTGTATGATACGGTATTGTTCTCTAAAATTTCGTGCTAAGATTCCTGTCATATTTTGGCTATCCCTACAATAGAATTGATTCAATGCATTTGCTTTGTTCTCTGTCATAGTGTATTACCAATTTTTTTACCGTTATATTTATGTTTTGTAAAAAATAATTTCATTGAAAATATATTCAAAGTACATGAAAATAATTTTTTTAAAACTTTTCAGATATAAATCATTTGTATAATTCTGGCAAAAAAAAAAAGAGGCAATTAAATTGTGGTAATTAAAATTTCAACTCTTAGTTAATTCGTTGCAGCAAATTCTACTAGTTATTTGTTATTAAAGATATGTTTAAGCATTTTTCTCTGTAATTAATTTTCATTAAAAACATTTTTGAATTTATAGTCAATCAATCAAAACTTAAATTATTTTTTGAATACACAATCTTCCAGGGATAATAGTAATCACGATAACATAAAGGAAGGAGAGCACTGAATTCTCCCACTTTCTAAAAAAATATTTTAATGAAATAAAATTTTAAGTCTTGGTTGTTTTTATTTACTTTTTCTGTTATAGAATAAATAGAATATGTGGAATAATCAATGTCAATCAAAAAGAGTACAGGGGGAAATATATATATTCAGAGGGGAAAAAAAAGCTTAAATAATTTAAAAGCTTTTGATATTTCATTTTACATTTATCTTTTGTATTATTAAATGCAATGTGATTAAAAAAATATTAATGGGTGTGTTACGCAGCGTTAATTACGTAAAATTTATTTTAAAATGATGTGTGCTATTGTGGGACCATGTTGCATTGTTAAATTAATATAATAAGGAAGATTTCATTGAATTTATCATTCCATAAGTAGTTAAAATACTTGTTAAGTTACACCGAATAAAGTTACAACCAAAGTGGATATTGAACACATTAAATGGTTTGATTAAACATCGTTTGGGCGCTTATGAGGTTTATTGATGATTGACCTCATAATTTTGAACAATGGGCAAAGAAACGGCTCAACCTCTGTGTGAACTGGCATCTTCTCTGCTTTAACTGCTATGCGATTGGACGTCTCAGTGGTTAACATTCTTTAGGTGATTGACCTCTTAGGGTCTTTCTTTCTTTAAAATGCTCACAATAACACCGAAGTACCCTAGTATTTTTCTTTCCCGTGAAGGTCTTAGGTAAACACTAGTGACAGACCCCGGATTATCCGAGAAAGCCTTCTCTACTTTCTAACTTCTTTATTCCAATTTTTATCTTTTTTTTTTTTCCATATTTTTAAATGTCTAGATCACTGATACACATTGTTTGTCTAGGCCAACCACAGTGAATACTTCTCGTAATTCTAAACGAGGCCCCCTAGTGATCTTTTTCTTTCCCGTGGGATTTACTGTCTTTGGTAAACACGGGTGACGCGCTCCCGGGTTACCCTAGTGATTCTTCTCTATTTTCGACTCTCCTTCTTGCCAACCAATTTGTCTTTTCTTCACGTCTAGACCACAGTTGAATCTGGTTTGGCGCAGCATAGCCACATCTGGCTCTTGCGCCAAACCAAACCGACTATTTTTGTCAGGGAACATAACCCTCTCGGGCTTTAATCCCCTATGAATTGGCTATTATTTGAGGTGAGACTGAATTTTGGTTTTACGCTTGCCCAGAAGTTAAGATTTAGATATTAAGATAATAAAATAAAATTACAGTGCAATAGCTTTTTAGACAATATTAAATTAATTTTGAAAAATATGCTGAATATATACTATTAATATTAGAATATCACTAGTTGAAGTACTAGTGTTGTTAAAATTAATCCAAAAGAGAAGACGGTTGAAATTTATGAGTTTAGGCTTAGGATATTGCAGCAGTAGCCTATTGGATTCCTGCTTGCTTGTTCAGTCTGATCGCAGTGAGAGCGCGCTCAGTGATTGGTCGATGATGTGGTGTGTTAATTCTGTATATAAAGGTGGGTGCGTAGGGGTGAGATTTTGTGAGGAGTGTGCTTGTGTTACCAGTGTTTTTGTAATATAAGTGAAATTAAAGAATTTAAATTTCTCGTGGTCTGTGTAGTTGTGGGTTGTTTCCTGAGTGGGGTGTACTTTTCTATTTCTTGAATGGTTTTATTGCTTGAGGTATCAATTTTTTGGTAGAAATTTTCTGATAATTTTTTAATGAAGTTTTTAAGTGTTTGGAGTTTAATTGAGTATCTGATGTCTGTGTTTCTCATGTACCAGTGTGCTCTTACTATCATTCTAATGGTGGAATTTTGGGATTTTTCTAATAAATCTAGTGTTGTGTCAGCACAATGCGACCAAACAGGGCTAGCATAGGTCAGGATAGGTCTTAATATCAGGGTATAGATAAGCAATTTATTACGTCTACTTAATGTAGATTTACGCGAAATAAGGGGGGAAATATTATTTACTGCAGAATTATACTGCTTTTTAATTCGTAGAACGTGTTGTTTAAAAGTGAGTTTTTTATCCAACGTTACACCAAGATGCTCTTGCTCCAATAACCTTTACATTCACTCACTCTTAATTCTGAACGATGGTCAGATGGCAAGATCCACTCCTGAGATAGCACCCTATTCTCCACGTTCATGTAATGATAAGGGGAATACAAGAGGGTAATGTGCATTAGCCCCATTACATGACAGATCTTCAGTGGGTTTTGGTTTTATTAACGACATCGTCTTCAGTGGAATCAAGCAAAACTAGAGCTCGACGGACCAAGTAATTTTGAACCTCAGTCAAGTGACTAGGATGACACCTGAGCTGGCACCCCCTCTCCTGACTTCCACACCAACGGGGGGGGGACTCTGGGCCCCGACAGATTTAACGTTCATTAGCCCCGGCTACACGGCGGGTCTTTGGTGGCTTTAGTTTAGTTTTTATTAACGTCTCACTAGAAGCAACACGAGGGCTATTGGAGACGGACCTCGTAATTTTGAACCACGGTCAAGTGACGAGGACGACACCTGAGCTGGCACCCCCTCTCCTAACATCCGCACCACGCCAACAGGAGGACTTTGGGCCCCGAACAGATTTAACGTGCATCAGCCCCGGCTACACGGCGGGTCTTTGGCGGCCATGGATCGAACCCGCGACTGAACGAAAACCACCGGGCTGCTAGTTCACGACCTTGACCACTAGGCTACCGCGGCCCGTCGGGTCATTGGTTGCATCAAGGCTCGAACCCACGACTCAATGAAAACCGCCGGCCGCCAGTCCGCTGCCTTAACAACTAGACTACCGCAGCCAGGATCTTCAGTGGAATCAGAAATCGAGCAAGATTGAACATAGATCGAACCATCGCAGGCCACGAGCTCAATATCTTGACCACCCGGTTTCAGCGGCTTCTATTAAATTTGTACACTGGGGATTATATCAGGGGACTTAAGGGACTTGCCTTCTTTAGGTAAGTGTGGGCATCATGACCTCGAGGTTCTCTAGTGATCTTTTTCTTTCCTATGACGTTACTGTCTTTGGTAAACACGGGTGACGCGCCCCCGGGTTACTCTAGCAATCCTTCTCTACTTTCGACCCACCTTCTTGTCAACCAATTTTTGTCTTATTTTTCAATTTTTTCATGTCTAGATCAAAGTTAAATCTTGTTTGGCGCAGCATAGCCATATCTGGTTCTTGCGCCAATAAACTTTACATTCACTCAATCTATTAAATTAGTTTTTGAAGGAGAAAATCGAAAGCAAAATTGAGAAAAGGCATCTTGGAGAGCTAATCAATCTTAGAAATAAAATGCAATGAAATAAAATATTTTTTAAATAATGAAACGATAGTCCACAAATATGAGTTTTAAAGTATCGATTAGCTTTATGCGTACAACATTCGAACCTCTTATTGGGGCCACGGTAACCTGGTGGTCATGGTCGCAGACTCGCGGCCAGCGTTGTTTACGTCGAATCGAGGGTTAGAGCCCCGCCACCGTGTAGAGGTGCAGATACACGTCAAAACTGTCGAAGCTCTACGTGCTACCATTGGCGTGGTGAAGAAGTGCCAGCTCAGCGTCGTCTCCTCTACTCTTGACTGAGGTTCAAAATTACGAATTCTGTCGCCAACAGTCCCCGTGTTGCTTTTCAGTGTGACGTTAATAAACCATTACATCACATCTAACTGTTAGCTGAACAACAAAGGATTATCTAGAAAATGTGCTTGAAGAAAAGTGATAATGTGGAAGACATTTCTTGAGAGACTTTTAAAGTGGAGTTTGACCACATTTGTGCACTTCAGATCTGAAAGATCAGTAATTGATTATGAAGTAAAGGTAGTACTGACAAGAGCTAAATCTAGGGTGTTGCTTCTCAAAGTACTTAACTCGCCGCATTTAGAGCTTATTGCTTGTAATGTAGGCACTAAGCTAATAAATTCTCTATTGAAACCCACTGTTTTTTCCTGATTTAAAGTTCACGTTTTGGTCTGATTATACTACAGGCCTCAGGTAGATAAAAGAGAAGGGAAACTGTCTAATTTTTGTGAATAACAAAGAAAATTGACTTCTGACCAAAACTCAATGATAGAAACATGTTCCTGGGAATATGAAGATTGCAGATATATTATCGCGTGGTCGTTCACCTGGAAAAATGTTTAGTTCTTAATGATGGGAGGGGCCTGCTTGGTTGAAAGAAAATCCCGAAAATAGGCCAACAAGTGAATTTGAAAGTCAACCTAGCGAAGTAGATACCGAAAGGAAAAAAATTGTGAATATTGATTTGGCAAAAGATATACCTCTCTGGCAACTAATAATAATTCAAATTATGAGAAAGTGATAGCTTGGGTATTGAAATTCATAAATAATTATCGAACTTATTGTAATAAGTGTACTGAATTTGCACTTTATTTATCTGAAAATGAAAATTCTGAAAAATATTTGATTCGTTTAATTCAAAGATGTTATTTAACAGGATTTAAATCATTAAAAATTCATACATTCATGGGTAATGATAATCAAGCCCAACAGCTCCTTTTCCGAATGGCGTACTGCATAGATTTTGAAATTGTAAGTATTGATTTGGCAGGACTTTTATTTCTAAAGGAAAGCATGGATTATTACCCATGGATTAGCGTTATTTATCCAAGATTTTTTGCGGTGCTCTTTTTGAATTCGTAAATTCTTTATCTACTGATAGTTTTTTTTTTTTTTTTTTTTTTTCGGCAATCTACCACTCGACGTGGAAGACCTCACACAATGTATATTGATAATAGAGTGAATTTTAAAGGCGCTTTTAATGATCTTTCAACATAAGATTGGAATAAAATTACAAGAGAAACTTCAACAGATATGTTGGAAGTTTATCCCAATCACCGCATCTGTGAGTGAGAGGATGGTCCTCATTGTGAAAGAATCATTAAAACAAACTGTTAGAAAATGTGTTTTATTTTATGAAGAATTGAATACTGTGATTGTGAATCTGTTACGATTTACTAATAGACTTTACGTATCAGAAGATCCTCAAGAATCGATTTTTCTCATGCGTGCAATGCTGCTTAGAGAAGGTTACTGTTCCAATGTATCAGATATTGACGACGTAGATTATCGAAAATGAACAAAAATAAAGTATAGAAACAATTTTTAATGACTTAAGTCAACAGTGTTCAGGAAAGAATATCTCAGTAAACGGGTTCTAAAATGTAATCAAAACCCGTCGCGGGAAACCTAAGGTAAAAAAAAAATTGTATTCAACAGGAATGAAAAGTGAAAATGCGTATATATTAGTCATTATCAAAGCTTATTGAGCTCATACCTAAACGGGACAGTATGATTAGGACTGTTAAACTTAAAACGTCACATGGATCAGTTCTGCGTCCGGTGCAACAAATCTATCTATTGGAGATACAAAGTAATGAGATGCGCGATGGAGGGGAGAAATCTTTTTGTGAGAAAGTTGCAAATGTGACTGCACCTATTGATGTAATATTGTAAAAAGTATACTTCGCCTAAAAGATTTGTTTAATCACAATTGTTATAGATTTGAAACTTACCCTAATTCTCCAACGGGGGTGGGGAGTATGTTGCAAATTAAAATGAAGAAAATCTGACGTCACGTCACTCGCTCATTATATGCACGAGCTTTCCTTTTTATTACACTTTTTGTAGATGGCGAAGAAAGTTGAATATATAAAATGCTTGCTTGTATCGATTCTCTGGAACTTATTTAAATACTAGCATCCGGTATCAAATAGATGCATCTCAAAAAAAATTTGTGTTTCTAACAGTCACCATACGGAAGACACATTTGTTGAGAAATTTAATTGGTGATTGAGACTACATTTGTGCAATTCAGAGCCGCTGTGGTCTAGTGGTCTTGGTTTCGGATTCGTGGCCGGCGGTTTTCGTCCAGTTGCGGGGTCGATCCTTGGCCGCTAAAGGCCCGCCGTGTAGCCGGGGCAGATACACGTTAAATATGTCGAGGCCCAAAGTCCTCCCGTTGGCCTGATGTGGAAGTTAGGAGAGGGAGGGTGGCTGCTCAGGTGTCGTCCTCGTCACCTGACTGAGATTTAAAATTACGAGGTCCGTCTCCAATAGCCCTCGTGTTGCTTCTAGTGCGACGTTAATAAAAACTAAACTAAAAATCAGAGATAAATATCAAAGGCAGCAAGCTAGATAATTATCAACCGGTCATACACATTTTGGGCTATACAGGTTAAGAGACATCGAGGATACTTACCCACAATTTATTCCTTCATAATAACTGGTTTTGGTCCTGTTTAATTGAAAGATGACAAAACACACATTGGAATATATCATTTTTATAACAGAAATATTATACGAAGATTGTCGGCGAGGGTTTTAATTTCAGATCTTTGCTAATGACATAACTTAATTTAACTTGGCATTAATATAACCCGTCCTATCTTGTTAGTCTAAAATAGTTTCATAGTAAATAGCTCTTTAACATTTTGCTACAAATCGGCTGGCTATAGTTTAATTCGATAACGGAGTTTTAAATTTTTTTAGTGATTTTTTAATAGTTCAAAAGTAAGTATTTTTATTTTTAAAACAAATTTAATTCTAAAAGTATTTTTTAAAATTCAAATTGATTCAAACTAATATTTGCAATTAAATATTTTGGCAACTGAGTAAAAACCAATTTATGTATCGCGCCCTTATTTAAAAAAGCTGTTGTATTACCTACAGTTCCAGTCTCCTTTTCGTCCGGTTTCACTCAGACAAAATATTTACAAAGATATGAGCAAGCCGAAAGTTTTTATTACAAGGCCTGATATACCAGAAGATGCAATAAAGAGAATTAAGGAAGAGTAAGTCATTATTATTACCTTATTTCCTTGTAGAAAGAATTTTGGGTTCAAATCGGAAATAGGGTGTCCCCTAGGCGATTGGCGACTTTTGGAGCGATAATTGGCGATTTAGGTCATGGTAACCCTAGCATACTCTGTGCTTAAGTCACGCACGTTTGGCAACCTATCTAGAAAGTCGCCAAGTTTCGCCGCCAATCTTTTAGGGGACACCCTATTTCCGATTTGAACCGAAGTTTGAAAGGTACTCTAGTACATAAAATTACAAGATAATGTGAAGAAAATAGTATCTATAGGAAATAATTATTTTTCATTCTGTTAAATTTTTTAAAATTAGGAATTTCTAAAGTTAAAAATATGAATATTTGCATGTTTGCTGAATGTCCAAATAATGACAAAGCATGCGAATAAAATCCTGAAATTCGAGGGAACTACTTTGATATATGCCCAAAAGCCGCCATTTTGTTTTTTTTGGCGACCAGTCATTTCTCGCCAAATAGCTGGTTGACTGGTCGTCATGTTAGGCCTAATCACCCGATTTGGCGGGAAAAAAATGAAGGTTGGTGGACGGGCATATACCGAAGTAGAGCCAATTCGTGTTGTATCCCAGATGTAAACCAATTATAAAATTTACATAAAGTTGTTCTTTAAAATACCTAAGATGTTAATCAGACAAAAGGTAGTGTTCTTTATTTCAATGAAGATGCCTAATAGTCTAAATTATTGCCATTTTTTGTTGCAAGCAGACATCTATAGATAGGTGAATATCTTGTAACCATCATGTGATAGGTAGCTGCTTTTGATGAAGGGCATGTAAATAATGTACTAGATTCAAACTGTCTAAAGACTATTGTTATTATTTTTTTTTTCTTTTTTAATTCATGAAATGAGTTTCACGTATTTGAACTCATGTTTTCAATAATGAACACTGTTTTCGAAAAGGAAAAAAAAAAAAAAAAAAAAAAAAAAAAAATAAAATTAATTTTTTTTTTTTTTTTTTAATGAAACTTCTAAATATAATATTTCTCACATGTATCATCAAGTGGCATTAAAAAAACATAAATAAGATTATTACTTACCGTAGGTGTAAAATATTCAAAGTTATGTGAATGCTTGCTTCTTCCATATTTGCTTTCATCAGAATCATGTATTGAATTTGTCGTCTGCTTTTCCAAATCAATCCAGATATAAAAACTGTAGTTTTGATACTTGAATGCAAAGAGCAATTTTCTCTTGTCTTAGTTAAGAGCATAGACGTCTTAAGGCATGGATAACTGGGCCTAGGGTCTCGCCTTTGAGGGGGCCTCGTCTCGTTCTCATCTCAGTCTTAATAAGATCTTGATCAGAATAATTTTAATCGTCAAATGTTATTACCGGACATGACTGGTTGAAGACAGTTACTTCTTTGTTAAATATTTCTATTTACAATGTTTACTCATAATCAGGGAAAATATTAGTTTTATTTCTAAAGCGAGATATGTCCAATTTATTGATAAAAATGTTGCTGTGGAAAGGACATAACAGACACTCTTTCCAGCGACCTTTTATTTAGTTGCACACGAGTTAAGGATCGCTCATGAATGGACAATAAATACGCTTAAGCCTCCAACAGAAGTGACAAAAACAAATTCCCTATTTTATGACACCCTGAAAATAATATCCAGTTAAAAAATCGTTTTTTTGTAAATTTTTTTCTCTCCCCCTCTGAACAACATGAACTCTTAACTGTTTATAAAATTATATATAAATATTTCAATGGACTCTTTAGAATATTTTTATATTGATTAATATGCATAAGTCCGCGCTTCCTTAATTTTGAATGCACTATGATCTTCCAAAGGAATTTCCGATGTGTATTGTAATTTAGAGAAATATTTTTATTTGCTTCTGATTTGGAAAACGTTATTTTACTCGTTTAAAAATCAACATTTATAAAACGAATATATTACATTACTACCGATTGTAGGAATGTAATATAAATGTAGAAAAACATTCATATGATAAGATTCCTACAATACGATTTGATAATTAGATAAATACCTGCACAATAACTTAATGTTTTAAGAGTAAATAACAAAAATGGAGAAATTCTCGTCCAACACAGTACACAATAAGAGATTTTCAATGTATGAGAAGCCTCACTAGAAATGTTCTATTTCCGTGTATATGTTGAATCAGATTTTCCTGCTGAAAATTGAAATTTATTATATACTTTAATTTTATAACTTTTTATTTATAAACTAGGGAGCGAGCTTTCTCCTTTTTTTTTCTTGATCAGAACAAAAGAAATATATGCTACACATAGTTTTGGGTATATTACGTGAGATGTAGCATAAGGATTTTTAAAATAGTATATTTATTTATTTATTCTTACTAGCAAAATAATAATTCTTTTTCGAATAACTCGTCCCAAAATGTGTGTGTTATTTGAAAATATCTCTCGTAGGATATTAAAAAAAATAAAAGGGGAGCCATCATTTTCTAAATCTTCATTATTTTTCTGTATATCATTTGGTACCGGTTTAAAAGTGGATTCTAAGCTATAACTGGTCATTTATTTTTTAATAACTGATCATTTTATTTTAAAACTTCACTCATTCGGAAAATGGGTACTCCAGTTAGTATTGATATACAACCTTTAAGGCTTCCGTCGACTCGACACCAAGAAATCTCAAGCGTAATGTTAATCCTATGGAGTTTCGGCAGTGGTAGCCTAGTGGTTAAGGCACCGGACTCGCGACCGGTGCCTTTGAGTCATGGATTCGAGCCTTGGTGCCACTAAAGACCCGCCGTGTAGCTGGGACTTACGCACGTTAAATCTGTCAGGACCCAAAGATCTCCTGGGGCGTGGTGTGGAAGTAAGGAGAGGGGATACCAGCTCAAGTATCGTCCTCGTCACTTGACCGAAGTTAAAAATTATGAGGTCCGTCGCCACAATATCCCTCGTGTTGCTTCTAGTGTGACGTTAATTATACGAAACTAATTCTATGGAGTTTCGTATCTTTCTGTTTACATCTAGGGTATTGCTTTTAATTGCATGGAATGAAATGCATTCGAAAGAGCGAAAAAAAAAAAAAATGTTTCTCTAGTTTTTGATTTTTTTTAAAAAAATGTTTGTAAGCATTTTTAAATATTTTCATGAGCATGGAATGCTTAATTAATGATGAATTACCGGCAGCGGATACTTGACTTTATGCTAAAAAATTAAAAATTAAGATGAATGAATTAGAAGCTACTTTTTTAACTATTTTTTGGAATGACATTTTGACATGTATTGACAAAGTAAATCTATTTCTCGAGAGTAAAAATATGGATTTGTCGAAAGGTGCAAAATTATTAAAATCACTAATGATATATATGAAAACCAAAAGAGACTCTTATGAGTCAACAACT
This sequence comes from Nephila pilipes, assembly GCA_019974015.1. Classification (NCBI taxonomy): domain Eukaryota; kingdom Metazoa; phylum Arthropoda; class Arachnida; order Araneae; family Nephilidae; genus Nephila; species Nephila pilipes. Next base: position 204,709 of record BMAW01008202.1, on the reverse strand, counting down.
AAGAAAGTGTCCTTTATAAAGAAGAATCGACGTGTTCACAAGCGTGTAAGACAACGCAGTGTTAGGGTAAATTTCCTTAAAGGAAATAGAGACACCAATACAACATTTGAAAACAGTTACAGCCAGAAATTTAAAATAGAAACCTTTTTACCGATAATTACGATCCACACCTTCTTGTTATCTCTTGATATAAAGGGGCCCGCAACATTCACTCCGATGACTTCAAAAATGGAAGCGTTTTTCACTCGATCTTCTGGTAGTGTTCCTTCTGGTTTTCTGGCACTAAATCATTGACAAATAATTCAGTTTTGGGTTGCCTTTTTTATAGTTCGTCTATTCTTTACTATCTAGTAATTTTCTCTCAGAGCCACCATCAGAGATTGTACTCCCAGCTCTTGGTGTTTGCACAAAATAAGATTCATGACAACATGGTGATCAGATGGTAAAACAATTGGAACTTAAAAATTTTCATTGTCTTCTCGCATGATAAGTTTCGTTTTGAATCTCAAAATCCCATCAGCTTCTTTAAATGTCAACAAGGATTTTAGACGTAGCATTTTTTCGCCTTGAAATGAGTCTTCTTGAACCTTCTTCAATATCTTAGGTTCAACCTTCATAAGCTCTTCCTCAGACAATTCTCCTGTTTTCTTGTTACATGTTTAAGCATTTTCATAAAATCTATATATCTAACCTGTAACTGTAATCATTCTTTTGTAGGAAGATATATCGTTATAGAACTCGTCATTTTCCTTATTCAAAGATGATACTATAATTTTCTTCTTTTCTGTATATATAATATTTTCATCGGGTGAGAGTTCAAAATCTGGCCATTTTTCTTTGGAGTCTCTAAGCCACGAATGTCCTTCGTAGCAATGCTTTTTTCAATAGAGTTTTTACCGAGTATCATCTTGACGGTAAATCCGCTAACTTATATGTTCCTTACATGAACAAACTTCCAATCAGAGGTTTCTGATAGTCTTCTTATTTCGTTAACTCGGTTGGTCACACAAGTCATCCAAGGTTCTTTTTTCTTCATCCAATACAGAGCGTCCATGGAGTCACTCCAGAAGACTGATTCAACATTTTCCAATTTTAAATCTTTCTTTACTGAATCTGCCAATCTAGCTCCAATATTACATGCGAGTAATTCTATCCTTGGTATGGATAGTCTCTTTAAAGGTGCAACCCTGGATCTTGCTTAAACTAGTTGGCAAGTAATTTTCCCATTTTTTCTGCGATTAAAAATATACAAGTCGAATATGCCAATTTGGACGCATCGCAGAAATTGCGGAGTGTCAAAGTGGATTCATAAAGATCTAAATTTGAAAGTCTACAAGGGATTTCTAAATTTTTTAGTTCGGGTAACTCATCTTTTTATTTGTCGAATATTTTAACTATATTTTCAGATAATTTTGAATCCCAAGAGATTCCCAATTTTTCCAGCATTTCTGAAGAAGGAATTTAGGGATTAATATTATGGGCAAGTGAACCCTATGGGATCGAATAGCTGGTGTGCTATAGACAGAATTTTCCGTTTGGTAATTGATTCACCCTCGTTTTCTGTATTAATCAGATCACAAAACAAAGTATCGTCTTTCTTATTTCATGTAAGACCTGAAACCGGTACTTTTTTTCATAATCTGATCTTTCTCGTACAAATTCACGTAATCTATTTACTGATTTCAGGGATCTAACTGTATTCCTTTGCCTCTTTTGGGCCATTTCTTTATGATCAGGTAAAGGAGGATGTCCATATAAGCAGAGTAGATTCACCTTATATTTGCCAGTACTGACTCGTCAAACCGTTTCTCTGAAATGTTTCAAAGCAAGTTGCTGGGTCTCTGTTTTACAGCGTTTTTTGCTACCATCTTCAATACCCGAATTGTCTAACTTCCAGAGATCTGTAATTTTTTCATCATTTACGTGTAGGCTATTTGTGGATGGGCCCTTTATATCAGATTTACCCATTACGGTTCACCTTAAGAGTGTAGGTACAGCAAACAAACCTCCTTCAAGATCTTTTGCATTCCCCGTTAAAAGCTTCACTGCGTAATAAGTTCCAATCAGCGAATTAATCTCACCAGAATTTTTCTTATACAAACAGGATTTCTCATTTATCATTGCATCACTAGCTAAAATACCTAGATATTTTAATTGTTTCAAACAATTAGCATCATTCATTCTAGGTAAGGAAGCACAAATTTCCTTTTCATCTAAAACTTCTAACTCACAGATATAGCTTCCAACGACATTCGAAAGAATAATATGGTATATCTGATGCATTTCGGAGTATTCAATTCCTCCGAATAAACCATGATTTACGGATTCCTCTCCTAACTCCCTCAAATTTATCTTTCCTGCGATAAATTTTGTAATATAAGATCGCTGGATACCCACAACTATTATAATCTAAATCAAATGCTTAAAATTATTTCCTTTAATATAATTTATTAAAGTTAGATCAACTCCCCTATAACAACCCTTATTCGAAAGCGTAGTGTTTTCAATAACTTCCTTTAATTCAGGTTTCCCATTTTTAAAATGTTTATTTTCTTCGCAACGCATATCATCATGTCTTTTCTCACAAATTGAACATTTTACTTTTGTTTTACAAAAAGGACTTATGTGTCCGGGTTTGATACAGGGAAAACAAACTTTTTTAATTAATATTGATTTCCCCTGTTCAAGTGATACACTTTTCTCAAATTCTCAATTTATACTCTCATGAAAAGAGTCTCCACAGAACAAACACTTATATTTCGTGGCGGAATCATAAGCAATTGACTGGCAGCCGCAGGGAGCTCTTTTCATACTGTTGGGCTTTTTGCCAACTCGTAGTATTAACACTAAGTGGAATATGTGATTGCGCATTTTGATTCTTTTTTGTTATGACTCCGTCTTTTCTTTCGCGATTAACTGCTTGTTTTAAAAATCAATTAGATCATTAAGGGAATATTCTTCTCTGAATTACTTATTACATTCAAATACTAAATCAATTGATAGTGATTTAAGAATTAAAGGGAATAACAATTATGGGCTGAAAGTATCTGAAGAGATACCTTAGGATTCTAAGCTTCTGATATGAATTTGAATTTTATCAAACAGTTGCCTCAAGCTTTTTATATCACTTGAACACTTAAGTGGTAAAATTTATAATAAGGGATTCATGTGGGTGTTTATTAGTTTCGTTTGTGCCGAATCTTTGTTCTAGGAAATTAATAGCTTTAATATAATTTTCCTGAGAAGTAGGAAAACCACCGATAGTTTCCAAAACTGCTCCAGTTAAATGGGCTTTTAAATAATTAAACTTACTGACGTCGTCTAAAGATGTATTATTATGTATCGACATCTCATAAAAGTTCCAGAATGTAAGCCATTCACTTATATTACCAGAAAATTTTGGGATCATTATCTTCGATAGTTTGACGTTTGACATCCGTTTCATGTGCTGAAACGGTTGGGGGGGGGGGCCTTAGGAGGGGCGTGGACACTTATTTGGATTCAAACTTCGCAAATATTTATTTGCTTTGAATCTCCATGTGACAATTTTTTCACAGTATTCTTCAGCTGTTTCTAATTCCTCATCTATATCCTCAGGTTTTAATAGTTTTTCTGAATCAGAAGCAACTAATTTAAGGGATTCGAATTTATTATTTAATTATTGTATATAAAGTTCAATTTTGCTCTCTTCAACAGTAACTTCTGTTTTTTGAATTTCTACTTCAACTTTTGAAATAAGTTTAGTAACTAACTTTCTTAATGTTGCCCACTGCTTTTTGCATAAATGAGTTCAGAGCTTTCGGTGGCCATTTTATTGCAACTATCAAAATCAAATTTATCAAATATGATAATCAAACTACGTCCAAATATATCCGTTTATTCTCTAATATTTGTATATTTAAAGCACAAGCTATATTCCGGCAGGGATGTCATGTCAAGAAACAAAAATTAGTTTCTCGATTTAATTCAGAATTGGTATGTAATTATTCTTTAAGAATATCAAAATTTGACATACCTTTTCTGTCGTTCCGGGGAGCTGGTGCATTTAAATTTCCTATTAGCTGCAACAAAGCTGTTCGTTTAAAATGTTCGTTCCATACAAATAAACGTTCACTCCCTTGTATAAAATTTAAAGTATTAACATCAATTTAAAAACACAATTAAGTTACACATCACTCTACAAATACAACACAGTTACATAGGAGAGCAAAAAGCATTCTCTAATTAATGTTCGTTTTGTTATGTTTTTTCGTGCACGCTTCAATCAACAGTGTCCTCTGGTGAGAGTCACGTGGTTTCTGCAGGAAAAGTATCAGTTCTGAACAGAAGTGTTCTATGCATGAAATGTATATTCGAATTGTTATCTATATATATATAAGCGAAATACCACTGACTGACTTATTATGAGATCTCAAAGACTATACAATCGATTCACTTGAAATTTAGAATAGTTACTCCTTTTGCGATGTAGACGCTCACTAAGAACGGAAATCTTATCCAAAATGTAATTTTCATCCATTAATCTACTCTTATCCATCGGTTATGTAATTTTTGGTGACTTTATCGCCAAAAATGATGTGACCGACGCCAAACGGAATATATATATATTTTTTATATGTATACTGCGTGTATTGTCACCAATTAAATTTACTCGGTGAGATTTGCGCGTGCGAAATGGAAAAATACCAAATAATTTTATATTGAAGCGCTGATGGACGATTGGCAGGATTTTGGCGAAGTATGTGAAATTTCGCACATGTCGAAAATAGGAAACGTACATATTTAGCGATAGAAATAAATGAGTTTGGAATCCCACAGTTGGTGAAAGTGTAGTTTAGCTCCAAAACTTAGCGGGATTTTGAAAAATACTGAAATGGCGATTTTTTACGGAGTAGCGCACATGCAAGACAATCTTCGTTTACTGGAGGACCTCGCTACATGCATGAACGAACTCAAGATGCTATGACATACGTAAGACATTTTGGACGTCCCGACTTGCACGACTTTTTTTTAAGGATTGCAGTCACTTGCAATCCTAAATGGTCAGAAATCAAAGATGTCTTGAGGCAAGGACAAAAATCTTATGATAGACACGATGCCATTGCGAGGGTATTTCATTTGAAAGCTAAGCACATGGTGAATCTTCTGACAAAAGGTTGCATCTTTGGCAATACTAGGTGTAACATGCATATGGTGGAATGAATTTTATCCATATTATATAAATATGAGGTGACTTTTTACTAAAATTTTTTATTTTTCTCATATATTTGAAAGTCGAGGATAACCATTATTACAGACAATCAATTTCTTAAAATTTTAAATTTACATTACCATTAACGTTTTAAAAATTGAAAGTTTTCTTGATATCTCACGTATAGGTTCCAAAATATTATATTATCGTCTGTCCAGCGAAGCAGGCGGGTATCAGCTAGTAGTTTATATAAACTTCTATCAAAAGATTGTTATTCATGAATATGTATTCCTTAAATTTTATTTATTTTTAATGTTATTTGAAAAAGTACATTTTTCTATGGTTTTTTTGGTATTTTCCTATTATAATGGCGTCCGACGATAAATCGCCATGTGACTAAGAAATATCGCAATGGTCTGCTCTGTATTGCAAGATAGGCTAAACGAATTTGACGGGCGCCTCTATTATAGCAGGAAAGTGTATAGAGGTGCCCGTCAAATTTTTTTATATTAATTTAATTAAAAAAAATATATTAATTTTTTTAACATTTCAATATAATTGATTTCTTTTCCAATCTTAAGTTGTGTATAATTTCAACTTTAATTCTCCCATCTTTACTATTTAATCTATATGAATGCAATAAAGTGCATCTGAAAAAGCAAAAAATAATGAATGCTTCTGTTGAATTACTTTTTCCCTCCGAGTTTTAAAAATATTTTTATTCTTATTTAAATTATTCGTTTGTGAGTTTTCCAATTTTTAAAAATATTTTTAAAAATTGGCGGAAAAAAGTAATTCCACAGAAGCATTCATTATTTTTGCTTTTTCAGATGCACTTTATTGCATTCAAATAGATTAAATAGTAAGAATGTAAGAATTAAAGTCAAAATTCCATTCCGTCCACGAAATCAAAATGGTGGGTAGACGGGAGCCTAAGGTGTTAGGTATTTACAAGTTTAGGCGGCCTTATACAAACTTTGTGATTAATCAATATACTAAAATAACCACACTTAAACTTTTTATTAAAAAATTCTATTATCCTTATTTCTTTTCAATTTTTCGAGTTCCAATGATATTGAAATATTAAAAATGTTGCTTTCATTCAAATTAACCGTGTTCTTATTCTTTAATTTAGCTCATCATAATATTTACATTCAAAAAATTATTTCTCTCTATGGATATCCTTAACGGAACCAGGGAGAATCAAACATAAGAATTTGCTTTTATTTCTCAGGATTTTAGTTTCACTTCTCTCTATCTAATTATCTAAATTAATTGCCTTTCGCTGTTCGAAATTTTTTTTTAGTTTCTTTTATTACTACCTTCGAAATTATATTAACTTTAAAACATGTAAATTTTTATTGAACTTATTTTATTGAACATGATTCTATTCTACAATGTATACATCTTTTTTATTATTAAGAAGTATTTTCATGCAAATTGCAGTTGCTCGGAACTCGAATTATTTAGTTTTTCTCTCTCGTTGTTTCAAGTAAATGCGTCATATACGAAGCATGTTCAGCTAATTCTGTTACAAAGTTTTCGACATGATTTTGTCGAGATAGCCATAATACATAAATACCTAGCACTTTTTCTCTGATGAGAAATCTTAATAATATCGTTTTTAATAGATGATAGGTGATCAGAATATACGAGAAGCCATTTGAGTAAATTTGGCGAATTATGAAAACTTAAGCTCTCTCTCTTTTTCGACAGTACGTGTATTCTATTTAACTCTAAAATAGGAATTTTAATCATATATTTGCAGATGGATGGGTCATCAATGGATAAACTGCTCACTCAGAACTTTGAAAGTAATGATTAATATATTTTTGTTACAATTTTAATTAAATATGAATTAAAATTTATATTTTCTCTGCGCAAATGGGTAGCTAAAAACACTAATAACATTTCTACTGAGTGAGCACTTTTATGCTTTAATATTAGGGATATTTTTTCCAAGCTGATATATATTGCAGATGCGACACACATATATATGAACAGGAACATCCTATTCCTAAAGATGAGCTCGTAAAACGAATTGCTGGAATGAATGGACTCTTGTGCCTTTTAACCGATCCTGTTGACAGTGAAGTGATAGATGCCGCTGGTAAGTTTGTTATTTAAAAAAAACCCTTTATGTTCATAAAATCTATATTTCTTTAATAAGAAATAATCGCGAAGAGAAATTTTTGAGTAATTACCATTTTTAACACGTGAAGATACCTTAAATCTTGGTTTTTCGTTAATTAAGGACTCAAATATGCCCATGTATTGGGTAATATTTATTCTTAAATTTCTTTGTAAATTGGTATAAATGTTTTTCAACAACAACAAAAAAAGGTATTGAGCACATGTAGAAAATTAAGACAAATATTATTTATGAAGGATTTTAAATGGCATTCATTCCTTGTGCCAGGTGAAATAAAAGATTCAATATAGTTATATATCCATTTGAATCCTTTAATAGTGGGGAAGGAGAGAATTGACTATTTTACTTAAGACTTAATTTTAATTTTTCCGAGTATGCGTTGAATATAATAGAATATGGCTCAGCTCCCGAACCTCAATTGTCATAGTTTCTGAGACCACATGAAGACATTGAGTACTTTTCAAGTCCCTTGTAGCAGCGAAAATAATAGTTACCTTGGATAAGATCAACATTAACAAGATTGGGAAGCAGGTATTCATTCACACCCATGTTAGACTGTGAATGGAAAACCGTGCATACCTCATTATTCAGTTTTCTTTTATTTATCGCTTTCTTTTAAGGATGCACAGATTTACTTTTCCCCGGCACTAAAAGAGAAATATTGGTTAGGTTCTATTTGAAATATTATTCTTCTTGATATGCATTGCTCATTGTCTGTAGATAACCCTAAATGTATATTTTATTACATGTTCCTTACTTAATCCAACAATTATAAATTTCCTCGAAAATAAAATGAAGATCTTTCAAAAGCAGAGTAATTTATCAATGCAATTGAATTTTCTTCGTATCATATGTATGTATGTGTGTATGTATGTGTGCGTGCGCTTGCGTGCCTATGTATGCGTGTGTGAGTGAATGTATGTATCTATTTGTGTGTGAGTGAGTTATGTATGTATCTATGTGTGTGAGTGAGTTATGTATCTATGTGTGTGAGTGAGTTATGTATCTATGTGTGTGAGTGAGTTATGTATCTATGTGTGTGAGGGAGTTATGTATGTATCTATGTGTGTGAATGAGCTATGTATGCACCTATGTATGTGTGAGTGAGTGTATGTATGCACCTATGTATGTGCGAGTGAGTGTATGTATGCACCTATGTATGTGTGTGAGTGAGTGTATGTATGCACCTATGTATGTGTGTGAGTTGAGTGTATGTATGAACCTATGTATGTGCGTGAGTGTATGTATGCATCTATGTATGTGTGTATGAGTTTGGCTTAGTATGGATATGGAGAACAGGGTTTTAACTCGGTTATAGTCCACTTCATCTCACTATGGTTCAAAATTAGGAGGCAAGTAGGAGTTAAATCAGACTTCTATCCTGTTGTGTTCCAGGATTTTAGACCAACTGAAGCTCTCCTTTTACTCATATTTCCATAAATGATCTCGTGGATCTTTTCTGTCTTCCGACGAGAGCAGACACCTCAGGAGCTTGAATTCTCCAGATAAGTATTCCATTACTCACGCGAGGCACTCTAGTGATCCTTCTCCTGTGGAGTTAACTGTCTTAATAAACACACGAGACGTGCGCCCAGGAACCCTAGCAATCCTTCTCTATTTTGACCAACCTTCTTGTCTACAAATTTTTATATTTGTTTTTTTTTTTTTTTTTTTTTCATGTTTCTAGATCAATTACACCTTGTTTGGTGCAACACAGTCATATCTTCCAACACGCACTGACTAGATTAGAGGAATTAAAAACAACAACATATTCGTACCATCCTACTCTTCAATGAAGTAAAGTGTTCCATGCGCACTTATTAATCTATATGGTTGTGCCAGAAATTCCCAAGGGGGTATTGGAGGTTTTTAATAAATACCTTACAATATCACACACAAATAATTTCAAAAATTAGTATTTGTCATATCAGTTAACCAATGGAGAGAAAATTAGCAGTGATTTGGAAATGGCCAATAGAACTGAAGGATTCTTTTCTTGTAACCCATGGCGCGAAAAAAATATCTTCCATTAAACAATAATCCTTATTTTATTTTTAATTCTATGAACGTACATGGCGCTTAATTCTTCATACTTTATTTGCTTATGATTTAGAGACAATGTGCCTATTTTCATTGTAAATTTTCGTTCATTTCCGTTTTTTTTTAAAATTCGCTGGAGTTCTTTGTCCAATTTTTTTACTCAATTAGGGTGAGTTCTTCATGGAAGTATTTTATCCCGCACTTTATATTTATCTATCATTCTACAACCATACTTTTCAAGCTCAAATCATCAGCGCAAGGATCACTACACGCCGGCGACTTGCAGATGTCCAGCGAAGGGTCGACTATGAATCTAATTGAGCGACGACTTCAAACTGCAGTCAATAAACCAGTAAAATGATGCGACGTGAATGGGCATAGTATCTCTACAAGTAAGAGTTTTTGTGTGCATTTTTACAAGAAAAGAGGTCTCCACACCGATCCTGACGTTCGCATCCATATTCCATCAATACCTGTTGTTCCTGACATCCGCTTCCTCGGAGTAATTTTCAACCGACCGCAAACTCATATTCCTTCCACACATCTGCGGAAGAAAAATCTCTTAATGACTTGATGATATTATCAAGCACTTCATGAGGAAAGGGTCGAGTATCATTACTCTGAGTGTATGACTCGTTTATTCTATTTCGGATTGACTACAAATGTAACGTATGGAGAGGTCCCGGATCTGCCTGTTTTCGCAAGGTAGAATTTCAGGATCTACCTGCAACTCTACCTATCGAAAACTAGACTTCGCCCTCCGCACTGCTCTGAGAATCTGCTGTGGTGCGTTTCGAACGTCTTCTGTGCTGAGTTTATATGTTGAGAGCAACCATTTACCACTGGCTTTGTGATGGAAGCAATTGTCACTCAATTATTACTTCCGCATGTAATCCATACCTTCTCATCCATTGTAAAACATGCAAATCAATCCACTTTGTGAAGATTCTAAAAAGCTCGTCCGTCTAGCATTCGTCCATTCTCCAGATGGGTGGGTCCTTTGATAGAGGAACTCAACCTACCTGACGTGGTTATCCATCAAAAGAATTTCTTTAAATTACAACCTTGGAACTTTCCAAGATTTAAATCCTCTTTCTAAGAATTAAGATTCTAAGCTCTTTTGCTTCATACAGTAAATGTACTATGCATCCAATCGTTTTCCAATGTCTCTTTTATTTCCACCATTGTCAGGATGCGGATTTTATTCCTGTATACACGAACTATTCGAAAGGAACCGGATACATCGAATGTGGTGGTTATGCGCAATTACCACATTCAAAATTATTATTTACACAGTTGAAGTTGTCGTCATTTACTGTGCCCTTAAATTCGTCAAAAATTCCAGTTCTCGAAAGCTCTTTATATACACTGGCAAGAAGCATTGAACAATCTGGACGATCAAAGTCACCCTGTGGTGGTTGATATCGCATACATCATAGGCATCAGTACAGCGACGGAATAACATCAAATTTCGTTAAACACATAGTCATGTAAGAATTTTAGGCAATGAATAAGCGGACTTGGCTGTAAAATTGGCTAAAAATCCTCGGCATTAGCAGTCCCAGTTTCTGCAATGAAGTATTATTTTATAGGTCATTAAAACGGCATGGCAAAAAGCAGGAGTCTCCAGACCAACAACAAGCTTCCCTAAAATTGGAGAATGATCTAGTGTTCCAAAATATATATACGAAGAATGGATGTCAAGTGACTCTTTGCATTGGATACACTCGCTTTACGCAATTGGATATACGCTTTTGTTTGACAAGATTGTCCTTGCCGCGTCCCACACACCGCTCATCCCAATTTAATTGCATGTCCGGTATTTCTTCATCACTGACGCATTTTTTAATTCATCTGTTCTTAAATTGTCTGACTTGGTGAGGGATCTCCTACCACTGCAATTTGCTTCCTTTTTGTTCAAAATTAGATTTTTGAATCGTATTTAAAAGTTTAGCCCTTTCATATGTGATTAGCCCAATATATTACGAAATTTATTCAAAGCTACTTTTAATCAACGTAATTTTTATCTGCAGTGTTTTTACAAATCGTTGACCAATCTACTATTTATCTTAATTTTTCCTTTTTATGGTTTTGGAAAAAAAAATCATATCTTGTTGTCTAATTGGCAAAATTTTGGCTCAGATTGACCAGACTTAGCTCTTGCGCCATAAACACACTATCATCAAACTTTTTATTCTAGAATAAAAGTAATGTTCATTTTGTTTGGCGAAGATTTAAATAAAGACTCCTCCAAAAGACTAATTTTTGACTGTACATTGCACATTTATGAAAGTTTCTTTAAATTCCTCTATCTCAGGCTAGTTGTATTTACTGTTAGAATATTGATATGAAAGTTTTTTCCTGTGGCGTGTGTGAGTGAAAACCAAGTCCATCTCGGTGGATAATGATAAATGATGCCTTATTCGCAAGTCTTCAGGACAACACACAAATAGTACAACTTGGACAGTAACAGATACACACTTGCACAATTTAGTGATACAGATACAGGAACAGAACACACATTAAGTAAAGTCACAGTTATAACAAACGTTCAGTTCACCAGTTTCTTAGTCCTCACTGCGGACAACCCTTGCAACAACAGTCTGCACTTCCAGGACAGGCTCCGACGTTTCTCAGAAGATACACGCTGCTTCTCCGCAAATTCACATGGCACGCTTCACTCGAAGTGCCGATAGCTTTCAGTCGATTCCCCGATCGATCTTCGCAACAGAGACTCTAAAGACAGACTCCGAAAATTTTACTAGATCTTACAGGAGATTCACTCGGTTATGCTATACCGATCGGTCTACAAAACAGATTCCACAGACAAACTGAATCCCTAACACAGACTGATTCATTCCTCGACTGTAGCTCTCTGCGTATTTATACCTTTTTTGGCCAAGCGTGACGTCACAAGGGAAAATTCACATAAAATTGTGCAACTTTCTACCCGATCGATATTTCGTATAGGTACCAGCACCGAGATCTTTCCATTTGTCGCCAAGTTTCTCGCCAAGTCGCCAAAATGGTCTCTAAGAGTAAGAGATCACTACCCAAATTCTCCTTTGCTAACTGATGACATCTCTGTGAATGCATCTTTTCTTTCACAAGAGAACCGCCGCAGGGAAGCGCCATCGTAACAATATTTTTACTGACTGTGCAGTTTTGTTTGAAAAACTGTTCGTTTGGTTATACAAAAAAAAAAAAAACATTCCAAATTTCATGTAATTATTTTGAACCGTTTCTAAGACATGTTAATTTATAGCAAAAAAATTGTAAAAAATTACGATAAAATTTTTAAATGGAGAAAAAAAATCGGCAGCAGTCAAAAACACTGTTTTGTGCATAGATTTAGTCTTGTATGAGCGAGATCCTTCTAAATGTCATACGAAACAATAAAATTTGATTTCTTTATGAAACTTACAAATTAAAGTACTTCTAAATTTGAAAATTTTTTGACGTTGTTCTTAAGAAATGGAGTACCCTTCACTGCATCCGTACATGTGTTAATTACGAGAATTTGACACATTGAACGTCCTAAAATTAAATTTTAAAATTGTAAACAAACAAGCTATATCATAGAGAAAAATATCTGTATTTGCATTTTTTTTTTCCAAAATGTGTTTTTGAGAAAACTTCTATGAAAATCTACTTTATCCATGGAACCGATAGTTTTCACATTTTGAAGGGAGGCTTTTCTTATGGAGTGCGATATAGTTTTTTTCTAATAAACACACAAATTTTAAGTATTGTGCAATATTTATATAAAAATTATGGGAAATTTCAATCATTAAATGAAATTTTTTAAAAATTTTATTAAATTTGAATTTTGAAATTATATTTATGTTCAGTGTGTAGAAGTTTATGCTTATAAGTATTCTATAAATTTTCAAAGTATTAAATGCAGTAAATTTCATGAAAGATACCTAAAGATGAGTACACGACTTATATATACAAAAGTGTAAATTTGATTAAATCAGTTGCTCATTCATAGTTATGTGTTTATTTATGTGAATTCATTTGCATAAGCAGATACATTAACACACGGATATCTGAAGGTTAAAATGTCGCTTTTAATTTTAAAAAGTGGCGATTTTTTAAACTTGGCATAAAATAATCTCATTTTTCCTTGTCGAATGCGCGTCGATTACTTTAAAACAATGAAAACTTTTTGAATTTTTAAAGGACTTTCACACATGATGAAGTCCTTTAAAAATTCAAAAAATTTCTTTTCTCGTTTCTCTCATAATGAAATATTAAAAAAATTTCAATTTTTCTACGGATACTTTTTTCTACAGTTGCAATAAAATCGGATTATATATATGTTACTGTGAAAGACCGAAATTAAAGAATCTCTAGATTCTCCGGTGAATCTCGACGTATACCATATACGTTGGTGAAAGACCGAATATTTCGTTATATTTTTATACATTGGGATCTTTGTCGGTGTACGTCGACAAGCACAGATTAGCTTTGGTATGTGGGGGGGGGGGGGCAAAACGAGAAACAGAAGATACAGTCATTCAAAGCAATAGATTGTATAACTTTAATCGCATAATTTAGTATGTGTAAATTTATTATTGATATTTTCTTTGCTCATAATGTACACACACATGTACGAGTGTGTAAAATATGATCGATTTAGGATCAACAGTTTATTCACATATGCTGCAGATTATGTTTCCTTCTCTTTTTACATATATTATTATAAATCTTAATAAAAAAAGTATGATTTAAAATGTTGTGTTTTTGTCTTAACATAAAAAAAAAATTCTTTTCAACTTTCCCAATCAGCATATGCTGAATGTCGACATTTTCCGGTGTAGGTGGGAAATAATGTTTAGCTAGTATTTCGAAAATGTATCAAGTGACTATTTGAATGCTGAACATTTGCCAGATATCGGTCTTTCACGGTAACATATATATTCCTTTTAACATAATAACATCAGCAGTTGAATCTACAAAACGAGATTTACTTTCCTGGAAAAGATTAATGGTATCAATAATAATAATAAAAAAAATATTCATATTGTTATTATTATAAATATGTGTTCTTTCGCTTCATTTATACTCCGCCCAGTTTTTATCGATTATTATTCGTTATTTTAGGTTCGAATCTGAAAGTAATCGCCACTATGTCTGTTGGCTATGAACATATTGATTTGAATCATTGTAAAACTAAGTAAGTTCTTGGAAAATGTCATTCTGAATTTTTTTTTTTTTTCAAATACTTTTCCATAATTTTGACATAAATAATAATTTTCAATATACGTAGTGACTTTAACAAATAACTCAGAAAATGTGAGTTTTATAAACTTCATCGGTTTTTTTTTAAAAATTATTCTACCTACATTCTTTTCTAAAATTAAAGATCATATTTTGACACATTTTTTGAGCACAAAATTTTTTTGCGTTTGGGATATCATGTATTCCCTAACAATTTGAAATAAGGAACCTGAGAGTAATACGGTTGCTGCAAGAAATACAGCCATTCTTAAAGGTTCGAGTGTTAATTTCAAAATTAACTAAGAGAGGATTCTACAACGTCGCGAAAAAGAAGCTATAGCAATGCACCGAGTGGTTTGTCGAACAACCTTTCCTGAATATGAGATTATCATTGTTTGCATGACTTCTCGGGACAGTCGCTGTTAGTTTGATCTGATAAATTTACTATTTTGGGGAGTGGTTAAGGAACAGAATAAATGTAATATGGTCTATGTGTGAATCGTACTTTTTTCCGAAACCTTTAGCTGCAGATAATATGGCCTCTGACGACTGTAATAACTGCATTCGAACTTTTTTTTTTTTCATACGTTTGTGATGTTTAATACAATGCTTTTGCTGCTCTTTCTGATGCATAATTTTTTTGGCTTAATCATTTATTTGATTATTTATTAACGTTGCACGTAGAAAAAACACGAGGGCTATTGGCGACGTATCTCCACTTGACCGTGGTTCAAAATTACGAGGTCCGTCGCCAATAGCCCTCATGTTGCTTCTAGTGCGACGTTAATAAAAACTAAAACTAATTGGCGACGTATCTCGTCATTTTGAGCTATAGTCAAGTGAAGAAAACGACACCCGAGCTGGCGTTCCTCTCTCTAAACTTACACGTCACGCTAACGGTACCTTCTGATCGACATATCATGAAATAAATGGAGTGTTAGGGAGAAGTGGAGTCAAGCGAATATGAACTTGGCATTTTTCTTTTTAACAGTCGACTCTTTTCAAACAGAAATAAAGTTCTGTTCGTGAAAATAAAATAATCGAGTCTTTTTTTCATTACTCCTTTGGCTTAAGTGATATAAAACATGGTTACAAAAATGGAATGATCGTAAAAAACTAGAAAGTGGCCTTATTACCTTCACTTTCCATGTAACCTGAAAAAAAGGGCTTTAAAAAACATTCAATTTGAAAAAGAAAGTATAATGAAAACAAAATTTCTTTTAAAAATTCAAAGAAGGGCATTTTTAATTTCATACAAGAGTGACCGCATTACCAACTCTCAGATACCAAATATTTAATTCTTCGGAAGTCATTTTCACATTTTAATTCGAAGGTATTTTTTTTCCTTCCCTTTCCAGACAAGATATGACCCGTGTGGTGACTGGGTATGACAGAATAGTCCCACAGTAGGTCATGAGTATCGTAAGAGGCGACTAAAATAAGTACCCAGCGCCTGGGAGTATAATCCCTTGGGATTAACACCCTGTCCCATAGGATTATAATTGGGGACCTCAGGGACTTGCCTTCTTTTGGTAAGTACGGAAATCATAGCCCCGAGGCACCCTCGGGATCTTTTTCTTTCCTTTGGGGTTTACTGTCTTTGGTAAACACGAGTGACGCACCTCCGGGTTCCCCTAGCGATCCTTCTCTATTTCCGACTCTCCTTTTTGTCCACCAATTTTTGTCTTTTTTCAACTTTTTTCGCACATCTAGACCACAGTTACATCTTGTTTGGCGCAGCTTAGCCACATCTGGTTCTTGCACCAATAACCTTCACTTTCACTCACTCTAGACAAAATATTTTTCTCTCATTTAAAATATATAAAGATTGAATAAAATCAGTTATATTTAAATATTTCTTCCAAAATAAATTATGCGATGGGAATGGTTATAAAAATTAATGTTGAGTATGTCTTGGTTTTTTAATATAAGATTAATTCTACTCATAAATAGAAAAAAATATGGAATTCGGTAACTATAAATACGGTATAGAGACTCTTTTTCGGTAGATTTAAAAATTGTTGAAAGAAACTAGTAATTTTCAAGAATAAATTTCTAGTAATGATCACCATATAGAATTAACCAAAAAAAAGTTAATTAAAAACTGTTCCTTTTAAAGAATTCGATAAATTAAAATAAGTAAATATTCAACAAAATGTACAGGGCATTAAAAGATATTTTCAAAATTTTGATTTCAGCGTTATACCTTTTGTTTAAAAATATAGATGTAATTTTAACGAATCTGTAAATTTATGACTTTTTATGTTTGAAATTATCGATTTTTAGAATGTTTTTAGTAAGAGAATTTATTGATCAATTTCTTGAATTTTTTCGCCTCTTCTTTCAAATTGTAATATAATTATAAAATCAGGAAAAAAGTTTTCTAATAAGTTCTTTCTTAAAATAAGATGAAAAATCTAAAATTTTTCATAAAATTAATTCCGAATGAAATAAATTTTTCTCAAAGCGAAATTTTCCATAAAATTAATTGGTACATAGAAAATCTTTGAGAAACGTAAATAATTCCCAGTATTTACTTTAATAAAATCTCACATAACTTTAGCGAGTAAGTTTGGATTTAAATAACTATAGTTCAAATGCTTAAGATATAAATTATTATACTCATTACAACCATACAATTGGGTATTTTTTAAAGTTCAAAAATGAATTTTATGTCATGTTCAGTATATACATATATTTTTAATATTTAAATGACTTATAAAAATATTTCTAGAGGTATAAAAGTGAGCCACACTCCCGATGTGTCATCAGACTCGGTTGCTGAATGGACTGTTACTTTGTTGCTATGTGCTGCACGCAACTTTCTGGAAGCTGCGACAGCTATCAAGGAGTAAGTTTTTTTTTTCTAAGCTGTTTCAAAACATTAATTCGTGGGAGATCATTGAAGTACTGTATGATTCGAAACTACATTTATGATACTCTAATAAAACTAAATGAAATTCTAACCTCGCATATTTGTACCTTTACAATCGTTAATTCATTTCAGAATTGAATTTTTTGTTTCTTTTACTAACTGATGAAAGGCTAAATTTTTTTTTTTCGTAATTTTTTATACAACTGGATCTCAGATTGATTAACCATAATATAATATCGGATACAAGCTTTACCCATTACTGAAAGATTTTTTTATTATGATGGCCTTTTGTCACTAGAGGTGAACATTTTTTTTTCCAAACGTTATTGGATTCTAAATTGCTTGCCTAGTGAGTTAATATTATGTGGATCATGAATTCTAAACTTTTCTCCACGACACAGATTTTGGTGAAATAATCGGAATTTCTGAACATTTAATCTGAGCTTCTTAGTTTTCACTTATCTTGTTGTAGATATCTGAAGAGAAATGCTTATCATGTACGAGTGAATGTTCAATTGTATGCATATATGTGTATATACTCACAAACGCATTCGAGGACACAATTAGGAGAATCGGCAAATATTAAGTCTATTTTTGTATTTAAAAAAGTATTAAACCAAAGGTGACAAATAAGCCGTCGGAGAATTATGCAAATATTCAGAATTGAACACGTAAGCGTACACGTGCGTGATTGGAAAGAGGATAAAGTTCACGTCGGAGATCTGCGTGCTCGTAGTCCTCATTGACATTCGCAGTGTATTTCTCGAAAGCTCAGTTAATTTTATAAGGTAGCGATAAAATAAGTAGCCACGAACGTATGAATGACTGAATGAGAATTACCAGTAGATTGGAGACAGACCAAGTGCAAGTGGATACAGAGCTTAAAATAACATTTAATATCATCTGCAGTTTGTGGAAACAGTTTCAAGATAAAAGATCCATATCGAGAAGATCGGACCAAGATCGACGACGAATGAGGATCGTTATTCGACCCTTTCAATATGGCAACACAGGATTGCTACAGCTTTTCAACTCTCGCGTGAGCTGTATGCTGCAACTGGAACCCTAATTTCACGGTTAGGTCTCACAAAGGCTCCATGAGAGAGTGTTGTATGTCAAAAGATTCGTTGTTTGCGTCCCGCTGACTGCAACACACACATGAGCATATTTAGCATAGTGCAAACAGCATGTGCCTTGGAACAGACTTCCAATGCGCATGTTGTGCTTTCTACAAATGAGTCGAGATTCAACTTGGACACTGATTCTCGGTGTGCTTTTATCTGGAGAGAGCATGTGATACAATACCATCCTGCCCTGAAATGGATAATTATGATGGAGGTATAATGGTTTGAGCAGGCATTATGGTGGATGGCCGCACACCTCTGCATGTGTTTTACAAAGGCTTCCTGTTTGTTTTGAGGCGAAGAGAAGAAATCGACTTTTCAGATTATTATTCAGGTTCCTATTAATATATAACAGCGCTCGTCCAAATAGGACTCAGCCGGTCGACGATTTCCTGGTCATTTTCAGGAATAGGATGTTCAGCCAGATCTTCCTGATCTTTAATCCAAACAACATGTCTGAAATGCTCTTGAGAGAACAATTGCACCTCTCGAGCCCTATCCGAGAACCATCATAGATCACTGTCTTGCTGTTGGAGCAGAATCCACTGCCACAGGGACTACACAACTGCCTCCTGTCCAGTATATTGTCATATTGTGAGAGGGAACCGCGATCCTTATTAGACTAATTTTCAGTTCGATATCCCAACGTGGATTTTAAGCATCCCTGAACTATGAGTTTTATTAATGATCATACGTACATAAAAATTACTTTTGAATGGTGCATCTCTTTCTCTCTTATGAATGTATATTCGTACCATATATCATTGAAAGCTGTCCATTAGTAGTTCTGAAATTCGATATAATGTACAAACTCTCTTAATTTAGCACGCACACACACACACACACACACGTGTGTGTGTTACATACCTACATATGTAAGATGCAGCTGTAATTCAAATCAAACATAAGCAGATATTATGAAATTATTAATCCTCTCCCTCACGAATTATGAAAAAAGCAAAGGAAAAAAATCATTCTATGAATTAATATACTTAAATTCTTGTTTAAAATTTTGTTCAACTTGATCCCATTAGGGGAAATATGAGGCTTGTAATTTTTTAAAAGGTTGCTAACAGGCCTATTCAGGAAAATAAAAAGAAACAGACAGGTGACAAATTTAAGATATTTTTTATATTTGTTTTTTTTTATCTTCTAAAGGATATTTTAGAAATTATTACTTAATACAATGAAATGACAAATATATTAGAAAAATTATCTTGGGCTCACCACCATCTCTTCTCAACTTAACAGGAGCTTGCACTTGCAATTTGTTGGTAGATCCCGTAGTATACTTAGTCTACCTTTCTTTTTGCTACCTTTATAAATAAGGGAACTATCCAAGTCGAGCTGCCTTTATAAATAAGGGAACTCACAATGGATGATTTAAGCTCTAATAAAATCCAGGGATTCATTATCAGGATATAGTTTCCATAAAATCCAACAATTTACTATGCAAACTTTTAGCATATGGTGAAAAAAATCAGAAATACCTCCTTTTATGTCGTAGCTTATGTCTATACAGACCTAATAATGAATCCATGATATGTACTCCACCCATATTTTTATTATACATTTCGATGGAAGAGAAGGCTTAGGAATTTCGATAACATGTTTATCTTGCCTGCTCCAACATTTCACCTATCCTACAGGTTTCAATTTATTTGTAGCTTCTTGTGACCTATTTGTAGGTATTGTTTCTGTTGAAAACATTCAACAACTTTGATCAAAAGAGGAATTGTTGTGAATAAATTGTCGAATAATACTTTGTGGTTTTCAAGTAATATAAGTTTATAAAGCCTCAATACGACACCTCCAATTGCTCCAAATTATTTACAAAATTTCTAAGATTCAGCATTTGCACCTTGATAAATTTCAAAGGTATAAACATAGCCAGAAATTCCAGCTAATTCGCAGGATTTCATTCCTAATGGATGGGGTTTACCTCTTATGTAAGGTTTGATGTTTGACCTTCCTTTGAACGGAATCATTTCATGCACTGACAAATACTTTTCCGGGTCGCAGTTGTCAGCAAACACTCTGCAAAAGTGATCTAATATTGGTCTGATTTTACACAGCTTATCTTTACTGTTATGAAATGTATTATTTGGAACAAAATGAAGGTATTTCCTTATTTCAAAGAAGCGATCTTGCGTCATATAATCAGCAATTATGCTTAGTCTCGTGCCATGTTTTGGTGCCCAATCAAGTTTTAATCTGGAAATACTGAAGGTATACGTCATTACAAAATTTATTCCTAAAAATACATTTAGTTCATGAAGAGTAAGGGTAAAATTTTCCTGCTATATCATTTCCATTTTTGTCTATTTTCTACAATATAAATAATTTTTAATTAAATTTTAACAAAGTTAGCTTCCTATTTATTCACTTTATATTAAAATGTTTATTTAAAACTATTTTTCAAGGAATTTTATTAAAACTTGTTTAGTTTTATTTTTTTAATGAAGTTGCCTTTTACAACCACGTGTTACTTTAAGCCTCATATGAGGCACAATGGTTTCCAATAGATATGAAGTTTATTTTTTTTAGAAATAAACAATTTTAATGGGATTATATGACACATGTCTGTCTTATATCAGGGGAGGAATTTTACTTAACTCATTTGGAAGTATATTACAGTAACAAACAAATGATGTTATTTCTGCATTCACTTCTTTCACAAAATTAAGTAATTCGATTTTTCAAGACTGAAGCTGCATCTGTGATGATATACTAAAACAATTTGAGGTTTAAATGGATAAGCGGTTTCCCTCAAACGAAAAAATTGAGAGAAAAGGGATTTTAAACCACTGTTTCCTTGAATTATTGTAGGAGCCTAGTATGAGGTCAAGGTGAGCGAGAGCGTTAATTTTGTAGTACAAAGTGAGCTATTGGTTTATTTATTGTTCTTATTCGAGTTAATTACTATAATTCATTTCTCATAATGGGCATTCAAATATGTATTCATTAGCTTTGTAGAATGCAGCAAGCATCACGTCATTGGGATTATTTTGCTTCAATACATATTATTAATTTTCTGCTTCTCGTTCTTGTAACTCTTTCTTCAGAAGCTTTAGTAGAGATGGTTTTTAATCGTGTAAGTTGTTTCTTTTCTGGATTTTTTTTTTTTTTTTTTTTTTTTTTTTTTTTACGTAAGGTATTTGATACCTTTACAGATTCAATTAGGTAGCTGACTGAGCCCAATCGTGTGTGGGATTGTCCACTTTTATTTTAACTGAGATGTTATTTAATTTGTTTTGTTCTATTGTATTGTAGGTCTAAAGTCTTTGAAGACTTAATATCATGGGCCCCTGGTAAGTGTACAAACCACTAGATGGCGTTTTCTTGTGTCGAAACAGTTTCATGCTTTTTTGTATCAGAGAGTAGAACGGAACCCGCCTCGCATGTTAAATGTAATATCTATTTTAAACATATATTGGCACGCGCCTGTTAATTGTAAAGTCTATGTTAAACATGTATTTTTAATTAGAGTTGTCATGTGTTGGCTACTTGTAATAATTAGTTTAGTTTCTTGAATGTTTTGGGATCTTTGGTTGAATTGTTTTGTAAAAGTAGTTCGAATGTAACCTTTAACTAGTGAGATGAACGTATGGTGATCATGTACTATGATGTACCTATTTGAAAGCCCATCGTTGCCTAAAGAAATAAATTTCGTTTTGTTTTATGATAATGAAGACAGTCCTCTCTTACTTATTTATTTTACAATTTATTTAATCTGAGCTATCCTCCGCAACAGTAAGGATACATCAATATATTTATTACGATTAGGTGTCATTTAGTTCAGACTTTTTTAATGTACCAATGCCAGCGCTTCCATTTTTGCCGCTATAAGCAAACAAAAAATTGTCGCCTTCCAAGATTTTAAAAAACCTTTACAGATTTTCAAAAAGTAACATAATCATAAGAGAACCTTGTTAGTCAGGAAAGCGACATATAACAAAATTAAGACAATAATACTAATGCACATTTCTGAAAAACTGTTTTATTGGGAATTAAAATTAAAGTTGTTAATTAGCTTACGACAATGAACTTACAAATTGAAACTAGTTCCTACTATTATCAGAGATAATTTAAATTTACTTTTAAAACAACATATAAAAGCAGTACAATACTATACAAAGTGTATACCTAAATAAAAATAATATCTTTCGAATTTCTTTATGTGCACAATCGCGAATAACTCCTTTCAGATCTAATTTATTACTCCTTCATGTACAATGGCCAAAATTGGTAACCCTTTTAAGATGATTTTAAACTGACATGGCTCTTAAATAATTTATTATTTTTAATTTAGAAAAAGTCATTTCGCCGATAGCAACCGATGGGTAGAGTTAACAAAATTCTTTAAGTAATGCTCAAATTAGACATAATTTTATGGGAAGTAATGAATTTAAGAATGTCAGCTGGACCTTCATTCCTTGAAAAAAAAAAGGATGGAACAAGGCCTATTTCGTCAGCCAGTTCTACAACGCTACGATCGGGGGGAATCACCATCTGTCAAGACATTTTCGAGATCTTTTCAATGCACCAGTAATTTATTATTACCGATATATTTCAGTTCGTGGACATCGTATAAAAGTCATGAATATTCTATAACTTGAATCTCTGCTCTTTTGCACTATAATCTGATCTACAATAAAGGAAAAAAAAATCTATTTTATATTTTTGTTTTGCTTCTTGTATCGGTTTGTTTTCGTTTTGTAGTCAAAACACGATGACGTCCAGTATATTTAATTCAATATTTTTATATGTCGATCGTGCTGGTTAAATTTCTAAGATATTGTGGTCAAAGGATTAATCAGATCTTATTTCTTTTTTAAAAAAAATCATGAACTATTTAATAAATGAGTGACTTCGGACAAATCAAAATCTTTGGATTGAAGTAATTTGCTTATCGAATTAATAAGATTCAAAATTTTTTACCAAATGATGATCGAAAATAAAAACTTTTATGGTTGTTTTCTCTCGCTCTAGTTCAGGCAGTTCTGTCGCTCCTAAATTTTGGCGCCGTAGGTAGTCGCCTACTTCGTCTACCGCTTAGGGCTGACCCTGTATTATTATAATTTGAATAAAAAAATAAGGGAACAACTATTTAATTATATCAATATAAAAGTAAAGGAAAAGAAATTTCCTATAATTTTTTTTAAATCTGTTTAGTTGTAATATTAATAACAAAGTTATGGAGTTTCTTCAGAATAATTAATAAAAAAAAAAAAAAAAAAAACATCTTTTAAGTATCGCGAATTACTTTCCATTACTTTCGATTCCGTTACATCACGAAAATTTTAAAGGACATATCTTGGGTAAAATCTGTTGTTATTTCCTGATTTTCGACATTATCCTTTGTTTCTATGATTTGAGCGGGGGAAAAAAGTTCAGCTCTTTCTGATTAAAAAATGACGGAAGCAAGTTAATTTGATTATATATATAATTTCTTTATTTGTGTACTTTTTGTGAGTTAGTTTTATTGACAACCCTAATTATTATTATTTACTTATTACAGTGTGTTTTCTGAGAATTGATAATACAATTTAAAATACACGTAAAAAGAATTTTTTTTCTGGAGTCTTCATAGAACTTATTGATTGCCATTTAATTCTTTTACAACCTTTGTTATATGCGCCAAAGCATTATTCTGAAAACAGAAAAGCTATAGTTTAATCGATAAACTATTTTGAGGTACATAGTTTATTATAAAATATTTCTTACTTTGCATGGAAAGATGTAATTTCAGAATCGATATCTGAGAACATACATTACAATAAAGTTTTGAACCTTGTGACATTTTATCTTGTTCGCATAGATAAACATGAACATTTTTAAAAGTATATTTGATGTCTTCCGTATCAAATTATGCTATGTGTGTTGACGCTAAGTTTGGCTTTGCATCTCTTGTGAATTGCTACATTGGTGATTATTGCGTCACTCCACAATAAAAAAAAATTAATGTGATTTGCTCGAAATTAGTATCTGATTTGAATATTATCGTTCGCTTTGATAATTTATTGCTTACTGCAATATTTTATCATTTACTTAATTATAATATCTGAATACTAATTTGATTTCTTATAGCGAAATCATTTACTTTAACCCATTTTGTACTTAAAATTAGCATCCTTTTTATATGGCTGAATTTTTTGCATTTTGAAAAACCATTAAAGTATTTAAAAAAAAACCTGTTGTAGTTAATCTAAGTTTGATATGCATTGATTAATATTAGATATGAGGAGTATTTCGGAAAAAAACATTCATGTATCTTGGATAATGCACTTTAACATATGTAATTTAGGAAGAAGAGATTGAATTTGTATAACAAATGTGAGAGACAAACTTCTAAAGTTTAATCTTGTTCAGAGCGTCGTCACTATATATAATCCTCCACCCCCAAATTTTTTCTCATAAAATTTTTTAAATTGGAACCGAGCTCGTTATTTCCCGCATTTCTATATAAATTATTTCTGAATATTCCTGAAAAATTAATTCATTCATTGTTATTACGTAATCAATTATGCTTTGATGCATAAAGCAACGTTTATTTGCTTTAATCGTAAGTTATTCGTGAAAAGCTGTAAAACAAACGTTATGTCATAGTATTCATTAATTTGAAAGGATAATAAAATTTAATATCCAACAAACAATATGATGTGACGAGTGAACCTTTTCTTATTCTATAGTAGAATATCCTAAGCTTATTCTGTTCAGGTTATTCGCTTACGATGTGTTATAGGAATATTTTGTTGAAAATTACGTGAAATTGGATATCTTTTCTCTTGGTTTAGATCATCAAAAAAAGCAACGACTAAAAAGGCTCACAGATGTGTACAGATTAATAGAATCGTAGCTTAATTGTCAGTGAAGACAAAAAAATTAAAGATTGATTCCATCAAAGATTTCTTTTAAAATTATGAATAACTGGACGCTTAACATAAATGCTACAAACTTCAAGGCCAGGAACGTCCTATTTAGAATCTCAGGTTCGAGTTCAGATTCCTTCAAAGATTAACAATAAGGATCAATTGAGGAAAACGTTAAATGGAACTGAGCCCTCCAGAATCCTCGCGTTTAAGGTTGCATGAAAATTTTGGGAATGAAGTACCTGCTCAAGTTTCTACTTCATCAGCTATCGCCTTTAGCCTCTACAGAACATCAGTGCAAAGCAAATTAAACTAAACCTTTAATTTATTCAAAATAATTGAATATCCAGGAAACTGAAGGTACCTCATTCCAATGTTTGGGATATTTGCTTAGTTCCAGACAATTGATTGGAATCTTTGCATCGCTGGAGCGAATCAGATAAAAAAATTAATTGATTTCAAATGTGATTCTTGATACAAATTCAACTTTCAATAAGATGTGGATAATGATAGCTCTCGTGTAACTAAACAACTAACCTAAGTAATCTTGTGTGGTGTATCAGGCCATGGAAGACTGAAGAGAGATAACAGCTAGGAAATCTTCATCCAAGCATTTTTAAATTGGATCTCTCACCAAAGGCGGGTTGAATAGATATAGTTCGAAGTTAATTTTTAAAAATTAACTTCACACATACAAACTATTGTTGATATGTACTTAGTTTTAAAAATATTATATTACTCACTCAAATTTCAAGTCAAATTTTTAACAAACGATTCGTAAATTTATTTTTAAAAAATTAAAAAATAATATTTTTTCTATTACGACTTTTTTTATATTTAAAACAGTAAGCTGCACTTGCAAAATTTTTTGTTCACAGCCTTTTGCATGATGGAACTTTAAGCCAAAATGGTGTGATATTTGATCTAAAATTTAGATTTTATTTGTGTTTTTATACAAAAATGTTAATTGTTTTTCACTTTATTTAACTGAAAATTTTAATGAATACGTATGGGGAGGGGAATTAAAATTTATTTATATAATTATTAAATAACAGATTAGTTTGTTATTATGAAATTGAAGTAAAATAGTTTTTTAAAAATATTTTAGAATTTCGGCAGTTGATGCATTTTTGTTGTATTATAATAGAATATTTCACAATTTTTGTCGGATTGGGCGGGAATTAGAGAAATTACCTTTTTTTTTTTTTTTTTTTTTTTTTGAGTTTGGACTTCACAAAAGGTAGTTGAGTGTTCGAGGAGTACGATTTTATCATTTTCATTTAGTGGTTATTAATCGTATTAGAGAATATTTGAATATTAATTTTAAATAAGTGCAATTAGAATTTGTCCTTTTTTAGACATTTTTATTTTTGTATTTATTCTATATTGTGTCCACAAAATATTTGAAATGTTTTCTTGTTACGATTTTTGGTTTTTAACAACTATAGTTATAAAGTAATTAGCTGAGTGAGATGGTAGATCCATAAGACATGTTTGACCAATCCTTTCAGTCGAAAACCTGAAAGAGCAATTCAAATTACTATATCTCCATTCTTTGAAACTATATTTTAATATTTTCAGAACTTACAAACAAAATTTTATTATATTTGATTTGATTATTATGATTTTTAAATTCATAATTGAATCATAATCCATAGTATAATGTATTTATTTTAATTAAAAAGTTTAATCAATTCTATTTTTTTATATTTTTATGGCTATAATACGGAATATTAATTTTAGTAGTAGACTATATACATGCTTCTCTCTTTGGTAATTTTTTTACAATTTATACGTGACCACTATGTAATATATAAAATGTCATTTCATTTTAGGGGGAAATGGGTTCATCAGTGGAGTCCAATGTGGTTGTGCGGTCAAGGTTTAGCAGGATCTACAGTGGGCATTGTGGGAATGGGTCGAATAGGTGCGTATAAATATCTTGCATAAATATCTTTAAAAAAAAATTCCTAAATCTTGCTTTGTGAGTTAAAACCAAGATTCTTAGTAGCCCTTTCATTGCTAGAACATTTGAAATTAAATCTATGTTAAGAACTGAAATTAATAAACCATGTATATTTTACGATCAATCTATCTCCTTGTGATACAAATTTTTTATCTTCATACTAATAAAAATATATAATATATTAATGTGCATACTGAAAAAAATAATAATGGAAACTTATTTTTACAGGTCAAAGTGTTATGAAAAGGGTTTTACCTTTCGATGTAAAGGAAGTATTGTATTTCGATATTTTTCACCCTATTAAACCCGGTGAGTATTTATTGTATTTCACTCTTTTTGCCAAATCACTGTTATCAAATTTTCATTTCTACAAATGCATGAATAAATTTATTTCAAAGCATTGTTTTTTTATTTTATAATCTGAAACAATATTAAACGAAGTTTCTAATCCTGGAACTTTCGAATAAAAATGATCAGATTATTTCAACTTCTAGAAAGTGACGAATATTTGAACCTTTTCCGCACTCACAATTAATAGCAATTTCAGTTTTAATAGTTTTACTGAGTTCACTAAGAAACTACATTTCTTGGATTTTGGCATTTTGTTCATAATTCTTAAATGGTAAAAAACTTCAGCGATAAAAGTTTAAAATTCTATAACATTTTGAAGAATAAAATTCATGAAACCGTGTCATTTTTAGACTGCATTTGAATCGTTGTAAAATTTAGAAATTTAAAATGAATTAATCATGCGAAACAATTTACTTGTATAGTTTTTTTTTAAAATGAATTACTTAAGGCTCCCGTCTACCGACCATAGACATATTGTTAATCCTATGGAATTTCTACTACCGTTTTCAATTCTATACAATTTTTATCTATTTAAATGTAAAAAGTGCATACTTTTTTTCATAAAGTTCCCATAATAAAAATATTTGCGGAATTACGTTTTCTCCCCGATTTTCGAAAATATTTTAGAATATTTTTAAAGACCGGAAAACTCACAAACGTACCATTAAAATAGGGGTAAAAACATTTTTTAAAAATTGGAGGGGAAATACAATTTCGCAGAAACCTTAATTATTTCTTGCTTTTTCGAATGTACTTTCTTGCACTCAAATTGATAAAATAGCTAAGATTTGAGGACGATAATAGAAATTCTATAGGATTAACATAAAGTTCACAAAATAAAAAATGGCCGGTAGATGGGAGCCTTAGTGTTTAATACGTATTCTTACATACATTGAACTCCGACGGTGTCTTTTTTTTTTTTTAGCTGAAGAAATAGGTGCGAGATACGTTGAATTTGAAGACCTTGTCAAGAATTCTGATTTCATTGTGTCTATGTGCAATTTGTCGGATGAGACAAGAAATCTTTTCTGTAAAAAAGTTTTTGATATGATGAAACCCACATCCGTCTTCGTCAACACGAGCAGGCAAGTTGAGAAATAATCATTTACCTTGATTTCAGTTGTGAATCTTAAGGCTCCCGTCTACCCGCCATTTTGATTTCGTGTACGTAATGTTAATCCTATGGGATTTCAACTTTAATTCTCCCATCTTTACTATTTGATCTATTTGAATGCAATAAAGTGCATCTGAAAGAGCAAAAAATAATGAATGCTTCTGTGGAATTACTTTTTTCCTCCGATTTTTAAAAGTATTTGAAAATATTCTTTAATGACCTTAAAACTCAAAAAGGAATAATTAAAATAAGAATAAAAATATTTTTAAAAATCTTAGGAAAAAAGTAATTCCACAGAAGCATTCATTATTTTTTGCTCTTTCAGATTCACTTTATTGCATTCAAATAGATCAAATAGTAAAGATGGGAGAATTCAAGTCGAAATTCCATAGGATTAACATTAAGCTGATGAAATCAAAATGGCGGGTAGACGGGAGCCTTAAGGTTATCCTCTACCCGCCATTTTGATTTCGCGGACGTAATGTTAGTCCAATGGAATTTCTACTTTAGTTCTCATATCCTTACTATTTGATCTATTTGAATGCAATAGAGTGCATCTGAAAGAGCAAAAAATAATGAAGCTTCTGTGGAATTCTTTTTTCCCTCCGATTTTTAAAAATATTTCTTAAAGATCAGAAAACTCACAAACGAATCATTAAAATGAGAATAAAAATATTCTTAAGAATCGGAGAAAAAAAGTAAATCCACAGAAGCATTCGTTATTTTTTGCTCTATCAGATGCACTTTCTTGCATTCAAATAGTAAAGATGTGAGAATTAAAGTCGAAATTCCATAAAATTAACATTGAGCTGACGAAATCAAAATGGCGGCTGAAGAAGCTAATGAAGGCTAGTGAATTGCACATTTTATTTCGACCAACTGGTTAATATAAATTCATGCACAGTATTAAACACTCCATACTTTAAATCACTTTTAATGTGAAAGAAAACTTTCTTCATTCTGAAAATATAATTCATTTATTATTTTAAGCCTCGATCGTTTAAATTTTTCGTCATTCGAAGCTAATTCACTTTCTTATAATCTATTCTCGCCTTAGTATAACAATTAGATGAATTTAAGACTAATCGTGTCCCTCTCTCTCAGAAAATTAAACTTTTTTCTACAGTACAATAGAATTTTAAATACAATAGAATAGCTGGTTCAATACTCCTTTACAATAATGTTTAAGTAACTAATTTATATCGTAACACTTTTCACATTGTGAGAGGGAAAATAATGTCGTGCTGAAGATTTCTTTTTCGTATGTACACACGCGATCTGTTTAATTGGATTGATCGCATTTGTATGAATCGATTTCAGATCTTAAAGGAACTATTTCAGAATTTCTAAACGCAATTTCGCCAAAAAAAAAAAAAAAGATGATTTTAATAACTGTTAATAATAAAAGGTCTTTTTAAAACTTTAAAAATTTAACGTAAAATAAACGGGAATTAAAAAATGTTAGTAAAAATTAAAAGGTCTGAATAAGAATCATAAATTAAAAGTAAAATTTAGCTTATTGTCTATGCATTTCAAAGCAGTCAAAGCAGTGAAATTTTATTTTTGATTTTGTTTCACTATTTCTCAAACTATGTGCATTTAAAATCGTCTGCGACTATTGTTAACCATTATTTAGGAGAATTTAAGAAAATCGTTTGCTTTTTATTAAAGTAATACACTGAAATTCAGTTTCATAAAAAAAAAAAAAAAATTGAAGTACAACTTCATGTTCTAGTTACAGAAAAAAAATTATTTTAATATAAGAAAATTTTTCTGTAAAAATTATAAGTTATGGTTAATTTCCAGAAATTGTGTGATTTGTCTCGTTTCCTTTCACAGAATTGCATCAGTTAGAACATATTTGTTTACAAATACATTCTGATATTCGTTATAAAATTCTAAGCATTACATTAATACAAAAAAGGAAAAAATTCATAAATTATCATATTTTTTATTATCTTTCTTTTCTGGATTTTTTTGTTAGATAGTATTACATCCAAAGCAACATTTCAAATACTGCCGAAATTAAATATTACAATGTATAAATTTAAAGATAATTGTATCTGAAAGGCAGTGCTAATATTATTTACGGGTTTTTTTTTCAGGGGTGGAGTGGTTAATCAGAAAGATCTGTATGATGCATTGAAAAGGAATAAAATTCGTGCCGCGGCCATAGATGTAACGATTCCTGAACCTCTCCCAAAAGACCACGAGCTTCTCACTTTACCAAATCTAAGTATTGCTTTACTTCTTGAAATATTTAACTTTAGAAGTGTGGTTTATTGATGGAAAATTTATTATATTTTCAAGAATTGTCTACATGAAAGTATTGTGTAATTATAGCTTTTTTTCATTCCAGTGGTAGGATTTTGATAGTCATTGTTTTAAAAATTTATCACAACATTTTATATTTTTTATTTAATAGTTTATTTGAAACCGCATGTAAGTAAATCTGAACCCAATATTGAAAATAACTTTTAAACTCAGTTTGTATATTCTGAAAAATCTGTAAAACTCTGTAAAATTAATAATAATGTGTAGTAATTCTGTAAAAATTGTAAGGCAGCAATGAAAAATATACATGTAAATTTTTCACGTAAAGGTTTAATAAATGTGTAGTAGTCTGTCAGATGTAATAACCAAATCGTTCAATAGTTCGAAGTATTAAGAGTCCTGGCTTATTTAATGAAAGTTATTTTGATTAATTAAACCACAAAATTAAGGAACAAATATAGTCCAATCATGTTTTAACGATCTTCGCTAGTCGTATAAGTGCGTCAGCAGAGCCCTCCCAATTCTGAAATAAATGTGAGGCAGATAAATTCAGTGTAGAGACTTGTTTCTTTTTTTTCAGTCTCCAATTAACAAATCGATAAGATTTTCTACGTAAAAATTATATAGTTGTACCTCTGTATACGTTCTTAATACGTTCTAGATCTTAAGACTTACACCAAACAAGATGTATACCAACAGAATTTTTCCTATAAGAAGAAAAAAGGGAAGTTATTAATCTGTTCCTATGAAGAAAAAAAACTTATCGTTATTGCTACATTATACATTGATGAGGTCTATAAAATTATTTAAACAATGCATAATATTAAAGTATAGTAATATAAAAAAGCAATTAAATTAAATAAATGGAAAATTAAAAAAAAAAAAATATGTTACTATTCTCTTCCCTATCTGTTTTTCGTACCTGAACTTGGTTGAGGATCATCAGGGTTTCCTTCACTAAAAATAGCAGTAGATGCAAAAAGAGCTTTGATTTTGCCTTCTCCTCAGGATCGAAAATAAGATATCATTTTGTGATTCCATACAATATTATTACGGCTCTCTTTTTGGACTTGTTACGATGGTACTTAACTACAAAATTTTGATATTATATTCAGGTTCTTTTAGTCCTTAATTTGAAAATAAACTAAATATTAACTCGGGAATCAAATTCAAATTACAAGCTAGTCCCACCCTGGGCTCACTCCTTGAATCCGCCACTGCCACTACATTACAGGAAACCGAATGTTCTGCAGGTTATGTTTCTGAAAGGTTTCCAGTTTTCTAAGTGGTGGATCTGTTGAGACTGCAGTATGCAATCCCCACTAACTTTTCTACAGAACAAGAGAGAAATTCCATTCTTCATTGACTAATGCCTTGGCAGTAGCTTCTTCTCTAGTATATAACAGGTCCTAATGGGCAGTTTATTCAAAGATATTCCTGTTTCTTCATAAATAAAAAATATGTTGTTGAACAAAGTCCCCAGACTCTCCAAGTTCACCTAACTATAACAAAGGCATTGACAAGATCTTTATTACCGGTTCCCTCTTAATGCCACGCACATGGTGAATGACAATCCCCTTCTTAAAATTATCAAACCAGCCATGACTGGCGATTTTAAGCACTTGATTTTCGAAAATCCCTGCCTTCAAAACGCCAGTGCCACAGCACACAGTTTTTCTACTATCCAAATTAAAAGAAATTTCTAAACGTGCTCAAATGTCCGTGATCTTGGTTTGATAATAGGTTTCACTCCCTTTGTAATGTTAGCACATTTAATTGTCTATTGCTTTTCCCAATCGCAGATAAAATCCTTCACGGTATACGGTATTCAGTAGTCAAGTACTGGATACGAATGTCACCTGCATACTTTTCGACAATCTCCGTTTTTCACCTTCATGATGATGATAACTTTTTCCTTCGTTGACTCTTCTTAGTATTTTTCTTAGGTAATGAAATTTACAAAACATTACGTGCAAACCACAATATCACTTGAAAACTCACGTGAATGGTAAGAACAGTCGTATTGACGCTCGCGGACAGTCGCAGCATAATGCTGTAGCATAACACGTCCAAAGTGGCAGCGGTATAGCCTAGTAGTCAGGGTCGCAGCCAGCGGTTTTCGTCGAGTCGTAGGTTCGAGCGCTGGTCTCGGGGCTGACCAACATCTCTAAAGACCCAACATGTCTCGGGGCTGATACACATTACATATATCGGTGCACCAAGTCCTTCCATTGACGTGTTGAGGAATTTTGGAGAAAGATGTGCCAGCTCAGGTGTTGTCCTCTTCACTTGACAGAGATCAATAATACGAAGTCCATCCCCCAATAGCCCTCGTGTTGCTTCTCAGTGCGACGTTAATACACACACAAGCACATCCACATACACCTGAAAAACTGAATTCAATCAACCGAATACGAAATCGTACAACTTTTGATGCACGAGAGATCGTATTCCAAACAAAAATGCTCGATTCTAAACATGACGTATATCAAATTGGACTTAATCCCAAACGGACGTATACCTAGGTTCTTTCTCTAAAATAAATTTAAGAAGATAAAAATATTCTTTCTGATGTGTTGTTTCTTTAATCAATGACAATATCATTTTTATTTCATCATCGTTTCGAAGAAGATAATTTTGTGTGTGTGTGTGTGTGTGGATTTTTAATAATTGTTTTGGAAACATAAAATTATATTTAATTGCCAAAATTTTTTTATTTTTTTTTTTCTCCTTTTTTTCATTGAATTATTCTCACTTGAAATATATTATTTAATGAGGTTAATTTTGAATTCAGTATAATATGTTTTTTTTTTCTGGTTTTTTTTTTCTGCATCTCTTGCGACTAAACTCTCTGTGTTGATTGTGAAACACAACTTCACGTCTATGTTACTTTACAATTCTAAAGAAATTTAAATACTTTTTACAACGCACGGAAACTTTGAATTCGTTTTATGCTTATTGCTATGCTTACGTTATAAATTTCAA
Organism: Nephila pilipes; assembly: GCA_019974015.1. Lineage (NCBI taxonomy): Eukaryota > Metazoa > Arthropoda > Arachnida > Araneae > Nephilidae > Nephila > Nephila pilipes. Next base: position 170,539 of record BMAW01008202.1, on the reverse strand, counting down.
TATCACTTTTTGAAGTACTATGTCATGTGCGACTAAATAAATTAGGTCTGATAATGCATTAATAACTGATGCTAAACAACACATGTAGGAACGACTATGCAAGATAAAATAGCTTACAATAAGGAATCTTGAGATTCTGAATAGAAGAAATATAAAATAAAAATAGTTTGTTCAAAAGGAAAAAAAGTGGGTTTTTTACACAAATTTGATCTTTGTTACTTAAAATAAGTTTCTTACGTCTATTTAGTTACATACTTTCAACACATTTTATTGTTTTAATTGAGGAACTATACAAGCCAGTTTTTATTTAGAAAAATGTAAAACCAAAATAGCTAGTAAAATTTATTTTCATTGCGAATATTTGAAAGCAATTTTGATCAAGGAAGAAAATATTTACATAAAATACTTTATTTATATTTGCATAATAATAATAATAATAATAATAATAATAAAATGAACGTATGTGTTCTATTAACAGCTTAAAAAAACAGATACTATTCTATACATGAAAGTCATTTGATTCTTTTCTCCAGTCATATTTCACTCGTCTCTTTTGACGTTAATCCATTTTAGTGATCATGACTCGTTTTCCCAAGTAACGAACGAATCAATGGTAAGCATGTGTCTCGGTACCTCGACTAAAAATAAATCGTCTGCTTGTATGGATTTCCTCCTCCTTGAACTCACGGTTATGTCTCGAGAGTTTGAAGATCAGCAGCTGTTCACTTTTTCTATTTCATTCTGAATGGGAAAAATTTCTTTCTTCTCTGCTTAAGGTTTTATAAAGTATTCAAAAGAATTTTCGCTTTTAACTAGAAAGTATCAAATCTTAATTACAAAAGTCATATTTCTTTTTTCGAAGCAAGAATGTTTTCGTTCCTAAAATCTTATTTTAGCACGCAAACTTCCAAAACGTAATCCAAGTTTTATGTACGCTTTTCGAATTATATATACTTTCTGATAAGACACTTACTTCAGTAGTATTTGTCTGTTTTTGGGAACAATTCTTTTCATTTAATCTATTGAAGTGTTTTTAGTGATTGTTTTGTAATTTCCTTTATCATTTCTCTTGGATCGTCATTTTTTTTTTAACTGATGCCAAATTGTCATATTAAAACACATGTTTCATCTATTTATGTATTCAGTTTTATTTATTTTATTACGTTTCAAACTTTTATAGCTTATAATATATAATTCATATTATCACATTAAAAACTTTATTTCGAAATGTTTTGGTAATTCATTTGAAGGCTTAATGCATTTTCAAACATAAGCATTTGGAATGTGTGTATGAAATACAAGCATTATTCACAATATTGTTTACTATTGGTTTTAGGGCCGCGGTAGCCTAGTGGTCAAGGTCGTGGACTCACGACTGGCGGTTTTCGTTCAGTCGCGGGTTCGATCCTTGGCTGCCAAAGACCCGCCGTGCAGCCGGGGCTGATGCACGTTAAATCTGTTCGGGGCCCAAAGTCCTCCTGTTGGCGTGGCGTGGATGTTAGGAGAGGGGGGTGCCAACTCAAGTGTCGTCCTCGTCACTTGACCGTGGTTCAAAATTACGAGGTCCGTCGCCAATAGCCCTCAAACTTTTATTATATTTCTCAATATTTTTATCATCTCTTACCATGTAGCTATAATTGTATGTCTTGTATATATGTTCCCACCTTTGCCTAATACTTAATTTTTGTTTACGAGTTTGTGGACGTTTTTGTATTGTGCTATTTAACCTGTTGTGTATCTTATTTCTGTGAGAAAATTCCAACTGTTTCTTGTGTTTCTGTCATGTATATTTTTTGTTGTGCAAATACCTTGTACATTTTGTTTAACCTTTATTTCAAAATTATGTAAATCTTATGTTATTTTGTCAATAAATGCTGAGTGCGGGGGTGATTGTTTCCCGGGGGTCCGGTTTGCAGCTCTAAACCCTTTGGGTGAGCTCGGTCCCCTTGGGTACTCTGCCAATAGCCTTCGTGTTGCTTCGAGTGCGACGTTAATAAAAACTAAAACTAAAACTTACTATCGGTTTTGTTTAGAGCGGATAAATCTATATGATAGAATAAATCAATTTTTTACCTGTTTCGGTTACTTATATTTAATATGAACTAATCTGACAAAATACAATTAAAGAAAAAATTTTTTAATTAATTTTAGTCAAAACTGTTAAATATTAACATTAAATACAAAATGCACATTTTGTTTAAATTTGTCATCACGTGTTGAGCAACGGAATTGAAAGCTAAGGGAATTTATTAAATCAGCAAACATCACTTCATATCGTAAGAGCAGAAAATTTGGTTTTAATTGTATCGTCTACAGGTAAATCTTTTATTTAAGGTTCCCCCTCCTTCACATAGGACATTACGTTTTCAATTTATATTTATATGCCAATGAAAGTTATTGGCATTCTGTATTAAAGCAACCAAGTCAAAATAATCGTACATGTTACAGTAAATACGGATTATCGAGCTCGGATGTAGTTTTAACAGGCAAAACGAGGATAAGTTTCCAGATCAAAGCAATCAAAACAGTATTTAGTGCATTTAAGAACATTCACAGATCAAATGCCGACAAAATATTTCGTCATTTTGGAAATATTGAATTTCTGGTTTTGATTAAAAAACACAGCACAAAAGAAAGTTAATATAATGCAATGATTGTTAAAACAGGTACTGTAGTCGCATGCTTACGCAAATTAGTTTTATTGGCACTTGACGAATATCTGCTGAGCTTCGAGAACATTTTACTGTTCACAGCTGTAGTACTTGGAAAGCATGCGAAGCAACCAGTTAGAAAACACTCTACTGAAATTAAAACTGACGATAACAATAACCGTAGACGAAAATGCGAGCAGCGCTGATCGTGACTAGGTGGTCAAGGTCGACAAACACTCGAATCCCCACCAAAAAGCACGAGAGCGAACGGTTCGACTGGTGCCTGACTACCGAATGTTCTGAACCATCGAATGCTTGATTAAAGAGTGCTTACCGCATTCATAATAAATTATTATAAATTTCGCGTTCAAAATGCCTCCGCTGCTCATCCGGAAAAAAAATATTTCAAAATACTGAAGATGAAATAACAGCATTCCGAGTTTTATGAGTTATTTATTTCTTCATCCGAGCAAACGATTAAACTTAATTGGTGAAGAAAACTCCTAGAGTAGTATCAAAATAAATTTTAAAATAAGGTTGCTTAGTAAAAAAAAAAAGACTATATTTAATGAAAAATAAGAGGTTAGTATACAAAATGTTTCATTATTTATATGTTTTAAATTTTATTAGATTCTAAATCTATTTATTTTGCAGTTGTCACTCCCCACATAGCCAGTGCAGAAACCAACGTTCGCATTAAAATGGGACACTTGGCTGCCGATAATATTTTGCGCGGTGTGAAGGGCAATGATTTGAAAACTCCAGTTCCAATGCCGAAATAATTACAATACTGTCGTTTCTACGATCAATTTGTGACGTGAATCGGAAAAAAAAGTTTTGATTAAAATTTGCTTTGAGGAAATAGTCATATTTTTAAGTTGTTGTTGTTTTTTTCACGTCTGACGGTTTTGTCTTTAATTTTCGAAACATTTGAATGAAGATATCAATTAGAAGAATGTTAAAAGAATATAATCAAGAAATGTCTAAGACTCTATTCATAATGCATTTTTGATTCTAAAAATAACGAAGGAAATATTTTTTCTGTATGTATTTATTATGAAGTTAAAAAAAACTATAGTAAATAAGATTCGTAACAACAAATAAAATTGTAGCCAATTTTATTTAGATGTATTTGAAATTCATAAATAATTCTCTAAGATTGTTAATTACTGTCTTATTTTGTACTCTAAAATAAACACATTTTTATAATGATAGTTAAATGTCATTTTGCATCGTGTTTCTCGTATCGCCTTACCGAAATGATCTTTCTTAATTTCTTGGCATCCTTCCAATATCTTGTAGTGTGCAATTTCAGGTGTGTGTATATATATATGTATATAATCTGGAATTAAATACATACATACATATACATAATTACAAGCTTTTATTTGACTAGCTATGTTCATATGTATGTATTTCCAATTCAAATTTAAACTTGAATTTAAACCCATTTCCTATCATCTGATCGCAAATTTTGCACACACGTACAAGTCCTTTGACAATATAATTTTATGGTTTCATTCAAACAATCAGGTGTCAGCTGAGATGTCGTCCTATCACTTGAGCGAGGTTCAAAATCAAGATTTTCCCCTCCAATAGCCCTCGTGTTGCTTCTAAATGTGTGGGCCGCGGTAGCCTAGTGGTCAAGGTCGTGGACTAGTGGCCGGCTGTTTTCGTTCAGTCGTGCGTTCGATTCCTGGCCGCCAAAGACCCGCCGTGTAGCCAGGGCTGATGCACGTTAAATCTGTCAGGGTCCAAAGGCGTGATGTGGATGTTAGGAGAGGGGGGTGACAGCTCAGGTGTCGTCCTCGTCACTTGACCGTGGTTCAAAATTTCGAGGTCCGTCGCCAATAGCCCTCGTGTTGTTTCAAGAGGGACGTTAATAAAAACTAAACTAGCTTCTAAATGGGTCGTTAATAAATTTTAAATCAATCTCTCGACATTTATATTACCATAAAGCAAATGTACTATTATTAATACTATTTCTGATAATAGTGATAATGATATCGACGGCGATATCTATGGCATCGAGCTTGTGGCCGGCGATGTTTTAGTCTAAATGCGTGTTCGAGTCCTCCTAATTTCACTAAGGACTCGTTGCGTAGAAGGGATGGTACCCATTAAATCATCACTTGACGTGGTGGGGAAGTTAGGAAAGTAGAGTGCCAGCTCAGATGTCGTCCATGTCACTTAACTGTAGTTTAGAATTAAGAAGTTTGTAGCCAACAGCTCTCGTGTTGCTTCTTAATTGTAATATAAATAAACTATTACTTATATCAATCAGTGATAATGATAAGTGTAATAATATGATACGAATGATGATAATGATGCATAATAGTAATGTTATTATATTATTTCATAATAAAAATATTGTAACATTATTAACAACAATATTAAAATCAATCAAATTTACCATTGGCAACGTAAGATGTTAACAAAATCTCCGTGGCCATTTCTACCTAATGATCCTTTTGTAAAGCATTCTAATTATGTGTATGTTAAAATACGTAGATACAAGTTACTGTAATGCAGTATATCAGAAAAACTAAATGCGATTGGCTTATTCGTGGAGTTATTTTTCGTGAAATATTAATAGATTGTATAATAAGGCTCGCATGATGGAACAATTCTAAAAAAAAAAAAATGCACACAGCTTGAAAGGAATAAATTTATTTTTCGCCAATAAATATATAGGATTCCATAATCACGCAGATAAAAGGCCTGCATGAAGCGAACATATAAAAGGCGTTGGCATAACAATGTAGTAAAGGCATATTTTTAAATGCATAGTTCGATTATTTTAAAAACAAATTTTATCTCTGAGTTCCTTTAACATTCCTAAAGACGTACAAAAAAAGACAAAATACATTCAAAGTAATTGCGAACAATTCAATGATAAAAAATGCATCAGAATTAAGACATTAGTAGAATTTAAGTTATCTTTTGTTAAGTAGATAGCATACTAACAGCTTTGATACAAATGAAATACTGTAGGTAATGTAATTTTCTATTTAAGGACGACGACGAAGTACTTTAATGTATAGCACCAGTTTGCTAAGTGGTGTATAGTTTAGAAGAAAAGTTAATTCCAAGAGATTTTTTTTACCAGATAGTTTAAACAAAAATATTGTATATTTACACTCCCTAATCGCTTAGGTTCTATAAAAATATGTTAGGAAATTACGTAATGGCAGGTTTGGAAACATTCGAAAGAGTCAGAAAGGTTTTGGCTTGGAAAATCGGATTTAAAATATACTTTATCACATCCACAAAACTTACTTTGTTCAAGGTTAATAACTTGAGTGTATACAATCTTCAAATACAGTACGATTTTCTACCGATGAGAAAGAAAGAAAAAACTCTTTTGAAAATCGACTAGAAGTAATGATTATCGCATATAGAAGTACGAAATTTGATGACATGGAAAAATGTTTTACAGATAAAGAACATAGTGTAAACTTCACCGGAGGACATTAAAAGCTGCTATAAAATTGACGCACGTGATCGGAAAAGAGACATCTGAACAATTTAAATTTTATTTCGAAGTGGAATATGAGCACCGTCTGATGTAAGCCTTCTGCAGTGCGAACGCTCAACGAACCTTTTTTTAATACGTTACTAAGCTCAAAACTTTCAAAAAGCCGTTTTAAACAAGATAAATTTTCCAAGCGAATTATTCATAAAATGTGCCAGGCATTTCTTATAAAAAGTTGACTTTTTAACTTTTTGACAATTATGTATTTATATATCGTCTTATAAAACAATTTTAAAGTCTTTTTCCCGAAGTAGCAAAACTATTTGCAAACATATATTTCGTAAACACTCATTTTTGTAATTTAAGCCCTCATAATCTTAGTCGCTTGCAGTTGTAATTGCCTAAAATAATCTGTTTGTTCCAATACTTTTTCGGTTTCTCATGCGCCAGTTTATCAGCTGGTAAAAAGCCACAGAAAGAAGCATATTTTAGCGGTGAGTGTTTTGGACAAACGACGATTGGAAATTTATCCGAGTGGAACGGGTGTAATCATGGGTTTTCCGTCCAAAACAGCGAGAATGTTCTGAGCAGCCAATGAAGCCATCTGGACACGAACTGAAACCTCCGCACTGCCCACATGGGGTGTCAAAACTGAAAGAAAAAAATCCCGAATTATATACAAAGCCGCAACAACAAATGTAAATTCGAAATAAAATCATATCAATTTTAACATGTTTCTTGTAGATATCTATAAGAAGAGAAAACTCTCAAAAAAATGTGTGATATTTTGAAATCGGAAATAACAATTGTAAAACATAATTAAGTCTAACTGCTGTTAGCTCTCATTTTTTTTTAAATGCAATTAAGTTATTATCAGAATGTAAAATACAGTTAATAATTAAGAATAAGGAAATTTGAAAACAAAAGCATACTAAAGTTATTTAAATTTGTGTAGCACAGTCAAAGATATAAAAATTCGTAGTTTTTACGCACCCTCAGGTGCTTCCCTTCTCCAGGTAAGTACGGGCCTCACTCACACACCTGAAGCATCTTAGTGATCTTTTTCCTTTCCTGGGTTTACTGTCTTTGGTAAACGACCAGTGTGGTGTTCGGGAATTACAGAATAGTCCCACTGTAGCTCAAGCATGTCGTAAGAGGCGACTAAATTGGGTACCCAGCGTCTGGGGTATATCCAGACACCCTGCCACTGGGGATTATATCAGGGGACCTCAGGGACTTGCCTTCTTCAGGTAAGTACTGGCCTCACTCACACACCTGAAGCATCCTAGTGATCTTTTTCTTTCCCATGGGGTTTACTGTCTTTGGTAAACACGGGTGCCGCACTCCCGGGATACCCTAGCGATCCTTCTCTATTTTCGACCCTCCTTCTTGTCAACCCCTTTTTATCTTTTTTTCAACTTCACGTCTAGACCACAGTTTAATCTTGTTTGGCGCAGCATAGCCATATCTAGCTCTTGCGCCAATAAACTTTACATTCACTCACAGTCTTTGGTAAACACGGGTAACGCGCCCCCAGGATATTACTTCTCTACTTTCGATCCTCTTTCTTGTCAACCAAAATATATTTCCCTTTTTTCAACGACCAGATCACACTTGCACCCTGTTTTGCGCAGCATAGACATGTCTGGCTCTTGCGCCATTAACTTCACCGTCATTCTCTTACTCGTTTTCTGTTTTTGTTAAATATGTAAAATTTTACTTGGTATATTTTGTGCCGAAATACTAAAAACTCGTTATAACTTTTTTTCCCCTACACTACAATTTAGATTCAATTTAATCGGACAAAATAAGATTTGTAAGATGTTTGATTTTATATAAAGTAACATATTTTTCAAAATCCTTGTAAATAAAGCTGGATATGGAAATCATGGTCATTGTTATCGAATGGTTTCAAGATAACTATAATAAAAGAATATAGTTTTGGTTGAATCAATGTTCTGTAATATTTCACTTGGCCTTTCCGACGATTTTTTACTAAATTTTGTAACGTGATAATGTTCCAATTTTAGCTTAGATGTACATTTATTGGTCACAGTAACCGCGTGATCACGGTCGAGAGCTCCTGGCCAGTTTTGTTTTCATCGAGCCGTAGATTCGAGTCCTGATGCCACTAATGACCCTCTGAAGAGCGGATATGATACACTTTAAATCTGTCGAGTCTCCAAGTCCTACCGTTGGCGAGGTGTGGAAATTTAGAGAGGAAGATGCCAGCTCAGGCGTGGTTCTCGTCACTCGACCGAGGCTCAAAATTATGAGGTCGGTATTCAATAGCCCTAGTGTCGGATGTGAAGTGGGACATCAAATAGCAAAAAGTCAAATTACAAGATCCGTCACCAATAACCCTTTTTGATGCTCCTCCAAGCGTGACGTTAATAATCACACATGAGTATATATTTAACAAATAGCCTTATAAATTTTGTACAAAAAAAAATTATGAAAACAAATTTAGAAACGCTAAGCGGTTCTTAGAAAATCAAAAACTATTAAAAATTAAACGGATGAAGTGAAGAAAAGTACTTACTGATGTTCTCTAAATTGGTAAGAGGATGGTCTTTAGGTAGAGGTTCGGGATCCATCACATCTAACCCGGCGGCACGGATTTTCTTATTCTTAAGAGCGTCATACAAGTCTTCCTGGTTTACTACTCCGCCCCTGGAAAAAAAAATAGTAAAAATTACTGAAATAGTTCCTCAAGTATCTCGTTTGTAAATTTTTCGTGTCTTTCCGCTAAAGCCTTACCGCACCAAATATAAACATTTGGCTTTGGTTTCGATACTATACATCGTTGTTTTTTTTTCCAAACTTTTTTTTAAAATTCTCCTCTTCCTCTTTAATGTGTTTATTAAATAAAACTACCTACATCTATCTCGAGAAAATGCGTCAAATTGTATGACTGTAATAGCAAAAAAAAAAAAAAAAAAAAACCACGAGCATTTACCTCTCTTTGAATTAATGTAAAATTCAAAAGTTTTTACATAATTTTGATATACATTTTGAATTTTTCACACCTGCGTCACTAGGAATTACAAGCTCATTGCATATATTTTGAAGTAATATTCTGATGAGCTATATGTGAAATTTTTTAATAGCATAGTTTTTGATATTTTTTACCCAAACCTCTTGGAAATTATGTGACATGTTTTTAACAGTAACAATAGGAATATTTTTAATCAACACATGCTTCTAACATACGAAACCAACTAGCATGCAGTTGAATTATGTGATTATATAAATTTGAATTTTAATCAATTATTGTAGAGGAATTATTTGAATTTTAATCAATTGTCGTTTGAAGAGGAAATTAATAAGAATGAATTTGTCTTTTCAATTTCCTAATTTTCTTAAAAATAACCTTGCAGAAATTTTAGCATTTCAAACTGTTCATTCTTCAAGCTAACAATTGTCTTGACATTTTTAAAAGCAGGTAAAATAAAACTGTTATATAATTTATACGAGTATATTTCCAATTTTTTCCCTCGTGAACTAACCTACTTAAGGCAAATACGGGAATCATGTGTGACCCCAAGATACCCTAGGGATCCTTTTCTTATCCATTAAGTTTACTTTCTTGGGTAAACACAAGTGAAGCGCTCCCGTGATACTTTAGTGACCCTTCTCTATCCTTCAACCTTCATTCTCGTCAAACTAATATTTACATTTTGTTACTCATTTTTTCTATTTAGATTACAGTTTAACTAAACGTTTGGATCCGCGTATCCATATTTGGTTCTAGTGTCATATGAACCCTAATTGTCAATCACTCAATTTTATTCTCCTCCCCCTCCTAATTTTAAGTTTCCATTGGATACTAGAAGAAAATAATCAAGAAGTTTTCAAGATCAAAAATTTGTAACGCAATAAAAAGAAAAGATAAGTATAAATAAAATTATTTTCTCATAATTTTTTGCAGAAATATTTCACAAATTCAACAATAAAATTTCTTTTCACGGACAACATATTGTTGCACATTATTCGTGTTGTCAGTCTGATGCACTTCAAACTGCCGAGGCTCCTAATCCTCCAATTGGCGTAGTGTGGAAGTTTGGAAAAGGAGGTCACAGATGTCACTCAGAGATGTCGTCCTAGTCACTTGACCAAGATTCAAAGTTGCTAACCCCGTCGCCAATAGCCTTTGTGTTCATTCTTAAGTGCGACGTTAATAAACAATAATCAAAAAACACATTACTCGCTTTGTTACGGCCTAGAAACTGAATTCTCCAAATTTCAAATCGCAATTTGTATGCCCTTTTCTGTTTAAAATTATCGAAGGAGTTCGGCATAAAACCATCCCCTTATTAAACAGACGGGAGGATCAGAAACAACTTTTCTTCTTACCTGCTGGTATTCACAAATACTGTTGTGGGTTTCATCAGATCGAAAGCTTTCTTGTTGAAAAGATTTCTTGTCTGTTCTGATAAATTGCACATGGCCACGATGAAGTCGCTCTGTTTGACGAGCTCTTCGAATTCCACATATTGAGCTCCCATGTCCTCGGCTGAAAACAAAATGAATGCGAAATAAATTCTACCAACTACTATAAATAAATGAATGGACATTACCTAAAATAAATTATTTCGAATGAGAGTATCAAATATATTTCTGTAGAATCATATTACCTGGCTTAATAGGATGGAATACGTCAAAGTATAGCACCTTGGAAACACCAAAAGGTAGAATCCTCTTCATAACACCTTGACCTTGAATGACAAAAAGAAATTTTCAGAAAAAAACACCAATGAATTCAGAATAATCTTAACAGGAAACGGAAAATGAGACTTCAACTTACCAATCCTTCCCATGCCAACAATTCCAACGGTGGCATTGGTCAGTCCTTGACCACAAAGCCATAGAGGACTCCAAGAATAAACCCAGTCACCACTGTAATAAAAAGAAATATCATAAAAAATTAATGTCTGAACATACAATCATTTTTTTATAATTTTTTTTACACAATTTATTTTTATTTGATATTGATGGAAAGTTTATAGTAAAATTTTATTTCCAATAAATGTTCAATGTTTTAGCTATTCTTTATCATAAAGTATTGACTCTCTTCCTGGCATGATTCTATCTCTTCAGTGGCTTTCCTTCTTTAGGTGGGTAGGGGCATCACTCACCCGAGACCCCCTAGTGATTTTTTTTCTTTTCCAAGGGGTTTACTGTCTTTGGCAAACACTTGTGACACTCCCCGGAATACCCTAGCGATCCTTATTTATTTTCGCCCCTCTTTCTAGTCAACAAAGTTTTTCCTTTTTCTTCCATCTTTCTTACATCTAAATCACAGTTACACAATATTAGGTGCAATATATCCATATCTGGTTCTTGCGTCATTAAACTTCACAATCACTCACACTCACTCCCTACATGAATCTTAATGTTTCATAGGATAACGTTATTTATAAATATTGCATTTAAAAATTTATAACAATATAAATTTGGTAAGATAAAATGGCCGTGGTAGAAAAGTGGTAATGGTCGCTAGTTAATATCCGGCGTTGTTTCCATCGAGACATGAGTTCGAGTCCCGATGCCAGTTAAAGACCCGTCGTGTAGAGATCTAATGTACGTTAAATCTGTCAGGGCTCCAGATATACTCATTGATATGGTATGGAAGTTTGGACAGTGGGCTGTCAGATTATGTGTCATCTTCGTCGATTGACCGAGGTTCGAAATTACAAGGTTCATTGCAAATAGCCCTCATGTTGATTCTCAGTGCGAAGTTAAAATAAAATGGAAGACTTAGTCGGTAAGGTAAAAAAAACTTATGTCCTGTTAATGAATTTTTAGTTTTATAATTATCAGTTATTAACAAAGAAAACCTTAGTTTGAATCTAAAATTGCGTTACTCAGTAAAATTACAAATAATGGAAAACTTTTTTAAAGGAAATCTATATTTTTAGTCTTCAATTCACGAGCTTTAAAAATGTTACGATTAATTTATGAAGTCTTCTTTGGCTAAAAAAATCATATGTAATAAAATTAGTTTTTAACTACATAGATTCACATGGTGCTTCATACACTCTTCGAGATTATTATTTGCATATTACTTACTTTTTAATGGCTTTCGAAGCATCTATGAGTCTCCTACCGGCAGCCAATAATAAAGCAACGGTCATTTCGGCCACAGAATCTGTTGAGACGTCTGGAGTATTGCTAACGGGAATGTTTCTAAAATAAAAAATATATGATTTTGTAGACCCCCCCTTTTAGAATAATAAATTTTTAGAATGGTATTATAATGTTTATCAGCAAATTAAAATGGTAAATGAAATAAATTTAAATTCTTACAACTCATTTAAAAAAATATATCGAAGTTTACTTACAATTCCTTGCAAGTTTTGATTTCTATGTGTTCATATCCAACGGACATAGTAGCAATTGCTTTCAGTTGAGGACCTATAAGATAATAAACACTCTTGAAATCTTTTGCATATTTATAACAGAATTTTGTTCTTCGATATTAATTTGAAAGACTTTCGTCAATTTGAAACATTTTATGCTTAATTTTTTTAATTTTTGTTCCGGAAAAAAAATATTAAAATCCCTCGCAGCATCTAATTTAACAAAGTATTTTTTTTTTTTTTTTTTTTTTTTTTTTAAAGAAAAAAAGTGTTTATTGAAATATTCATAGATGCACTGTTCTAAACACAAGGACGCTTCTAAGCGAATCAAAAATTATACTCTGAGCGCTTAAATAACCTGCATTGGTAATTTTAGAGTCAATAAAAAACATTATATTTGAAAGACATTTGAAAGAAAAACATCACTCTAAGTATCGATAATAGATGTGGTAGCCAAGTGGCCACGAGTTCTCGCGACGATACCTCTGTCGAATCGTTGGTTCGAGTCTTGATGCCACAAAGAACATGCCCTATAGCGAGTTCTTAGTAGCATCAGACTCTTAGTAAACATGCCGGTGCTCCAAGTCCTCCCATTGGAGTGGTGTGAATGCTTGGAAAGAGGGACCAGGTATCATCCTCGTCACTTGACCGAGGTTCAAAATTACAAGGTCCATTGCCAAAAGTTCTCGTGTAGCTTTTGAGGGCGACGATAATTAACAATGGAAATCATACCTTTTTATTAAATGAGAATATTTGGTCTATAAAAATATTTTTTCAAAAGAGAATTTACAAATTTGTGTTTTAATACATGTTTTTATTTATTTGTTTAATAGATATTTCCATTATTTATTAGTAACACAGGTTGTAATTCCTTTATTAGTAACACAGGTAATTAGTCACTCGTTAGTAAAACAAAAATATTTATTAATATTAGTAAATATATCATTAACTCATTAACTTGAGCCTAGAAGTTTAAAAATATACGCATCTATGTGTTAATCCAACTAAAATTCTTTTTATTGTTCCTATTATATGTACATCATGAAGTAAAAATACTTCAAATTATCCTTATCTTTACATAGTGTATCAAAAAGAATTCCTCGTATAAAAAGTTTATTAAATAAAGTAAAAAATACACAGGTGTAGTTTCGCAATCCCATTCATTAATAATAAGCAAGATATAAAGGCAGTTAAGAAAATTTTAAGAAACATTGCATTCGAAATTTTTGAATTTTTAAAGACATTTCTGATCCTAATTTTTGTAACTAACGAATGAAACTGATGTAGTTGATTATATATAACAAAAAATAATATATTCAGTTCTTAGAAAATTAATATTAATACATTGAAAAGTTCGTTACAAGAAAAATATTATGTAGAGCATTTCAACTATGTTGGAAATCACACGCACACACAAATAAATTTGACTTAATCATTTAATTCTTTTTATCTAAACAGAAGAGAGAGAGCTGTAATCATGTGTCTATAATATGCTATAATTTTTTCAAATTGAAGAATTGTCATTTTCTTCTGAATCTTCGTTACATTATTATTTACTATCATTATAATCTTAAGTTCTAAGATAAAACGCTGTTTACCCGATGTGAAATTGTTTGCGTGTATATTGATGAAAATAAAAGTAATTAATTGTACGTAAATGAGGTGTGTGTGCATCTTCAACCATGTTTTTTGTAACATTTTATCTACCTGCTTTTGTAACTAATATTTCTAATGAGTAAAAAGATGCGTGTTCGAAACTGAGCTTGTACATGATAGACTTGATAAACACGATAACCTTGAAAAACGCCTTGTTTGTTCTTGAGTAACATTAAAAAATATGGAAAGAAGAATCTCTTTCATTTTCTTCTGAAAAGGCCCATGAAAATTTAAATTATTTCAGACTACTATTTAGTAAAATACTTTTGCACAAATCCAGCCATGCTATATGAATATTCGAGAAAATAAAGGTACCATTAAAAAAACTTAACTTGGAGGATTAAATTTTATAATTTTATCACATTTTAAAACCACCTTGAACTTATTTTAAAAAACTGGGACACATTTAAAAAATTTACAAATGCTAGCGCGTTTTGTATTGTTTTTTCGAAAAATATTTTGCTACAAATTCAAAATTTTTATGAACTAAAAAGTTTATTATCATAAATGTGAGTGTGTGTCTAATTTTCATGAATTAGAAATCAGTCTTTTTTTTTTTATAAGACACGAGATTGCTTCTATTACTTGAAACTTACATCTAAAAATAAAACAAATTGACAATTAAAATTATTATTTTGTTTTTGCCAATGCTTTTCATTTATTTTATTACACTTTTCTTCTATAGTATATGAATCTATGCTACAGTGTTTATTATTAAATTTTAACTGAGGTATCTGTAAATTCCACCATGTCTTTCTGAATTTTATATAATATACTCAAAAATAATATTTAACTTCCCAGTGATAATATCTAAAAAGAAATAAAATCTTCCTTAGAATTAAATTCTCTTCGTATTTTATTGTAACCAGTAGTTTCAAATTATAGTAAAAAAACAATCAATTTTTAAAATAAAAACGCTCTCTAATATTCTTTTCATCCAGAATTTTAATGCATGAAATTTTACTGACACAATTCTCAGAAGAATTGAACAGAAGTGAAATCAAATTTTATGTTATTTAAAAGACTGATTACTTTTGTGTATACATTTAAATTTGACATCTTATTTTAAGTATATTATTCCACCTCGTAATTAGTTTTCGAGCAGCAAATAAATTTTAATTACGTTACTATAAAGCTAAAATTTGTTACGTGTTTATTGAGTTCATGAAGTACTGACTTAACAATACTAAAAGGAAGTGAAAAACCTCATATTTTCAATGTTTTTTTTTTTATCATTAAAGTCATAGAATCACATTCATTTCATTCTTTGACCAAAAAGAATACGTGACTGTTACGACTCCATTCGTTTTTCTTTCTTTACTGTTTTCCGCTTGAGTAGACTACAGAGGAAAACATATCGAATCCAACGCCCTTAGCATTTGGCTCCTCAATTTGACATTGATACAAGGTCATTTGAATTCAATAAAAAAAAAATTACTTTTAAGAACATTCTTTTAATAGAAAAAAAGTATTGTTAATTTGTTTTTTTTTTTTTAAATTAAAAATGTGTTTTCGATTTCATTACCGGAGTAATTACATTACTTTTTGTTTTGTTTTGCGACATTCATCGGGTAATATAGGGTGACCGCGGTAGCCTAGTGGTCATGGTTTCGCATTCGTGGCCGGCGGTTTTCTTTCTGTCGCGGGTTCGATCCTTGACCACTAAAGACCCGCCGTGTAACTGGGGCTGATGCATGTAAATCAGTCGGGGCCCAAAGTCCTCCCGTTGGCGTGGAAGTTAGGAGAGGGGGTCCAGCTCAGGTGTCGTCCTCGTCACCTGACCGAGGTTCAAAATTAGGAAGTTCTTCGCCAATGGCTCTCGTGTTACTTCTAGTGTGACGTTAATAAAAACTAAACTAATAATAATCTGATAATATAGGATACAAAGTCTTTTCAATATAAAAATACTTCCAGAAGCGGTTAAAATTCACCAAGATTAAAATCAATGAAATTCATTTTTAATACTTATCCGTATTGAACTGTACTTTTTTCAAGTTATTCAAAATTTGTGCGTTAGCCTTATTCTTTCTTAAAATTAGTTATGAAAGACAACACATTGGTTAAAGTCGCGAGTTTCATAAACAGTTGCATAAACATCGAGTCATGGATTCGTGCCCGGATTCCACCAAAGATCATAAAGGAGACTATAATGGGGACTGTAAAAAAAGAAACTCATTCTTGAAGTCCTGGGGTGTCATTGAGTGACAATGAGGCACCGATTTGGGTGTCGTTCTACGTCACCTGATTATGGATTAAAATTATGTTGCGCGTCATGTATTATCTTCTTACATATCTTTAAAGTAAAGATCATTTAAACCAAACATATAGAATGTGAAATAATGGGAAACCTTGTTAAAAAAATTGCATACGGCGTTGAATTTCGACTAAACACTTACTAAAAAAATAAAATGAATTAAACTTAAGTTATCAAAAATATCTCAATTATAAATTAATTCTCTTTATTTAGGTTAAAAACAAATTTAATTTGAAGCAATCCGAAATCATTAGAATCTCTCTCGACGTCACTTTGTCATCTCTGCACGGATTAGTATATTTGTTATAAGAAAAGATGAAACCGATAAATTAAAAATAATTTTACCCTTGAGCATAGGTGTTCATCAGCTGATTCTACAACTTATTTATAGACATGATTTAGAAAGATGGAGAAATTTACTAATTAATTTTATATGATAAACAAATTCATCGGTTAGGTACATAAAATAAAAAAAGTGAAAAGGTTGATTAATTTGAAACTTAACTAGTAAATTTCGGAAAACATCTCGCGTTGCTTTAATATACCATATTTAATAATCATTTCAAATTTGATAAAAAATTATTGCCTATCTCCACACACTCTCCTTTTTTTGATGTATTTGTCTCAAATTATTCGAGAGCCATCACAATCAGTTTTTTTCTTCCATGAAAAGATCTGCAAATTATGCGAAACACACCGACTTTATAAATAAAAACACCCAAACCAAAGTGTTTACCTGCTGCTCTAATGACTTCATCATCGATACGGTCTGTCAGAAGACAAAACAGAGCATCTTTTCCCTTGATTCCTTTGAGAAGAGCATCGCGTTCAATGGGTTTTTCTTGATCGTAGATCTCCACCTCGCATCTAACAGAAAAAGAATATTAAATATAATATTAATTTATAATCGAATTAAAGTCACTACTATAATGCAATAATACTGAAATTTAAGTGCACAGATCCCAAGGTTACATGAAAAAGTCCTAAGGCATGCGCAAGAAAGTCATCAAAAAAGACTGTAAGTATACTTTGTCGTATAGTATTATTTCCAAATAGAGCATCTTATTTTGGAGTACCTTAGGATTATTACCAAGATATACATTGAGAAAACACTTTTTGTAATAACATAAATAACATCTAACACAGACTGCAAAGCGAAATTTAGTATTACATTGTTATTTTCTGAGCTATTTATAATTTGAAGTAATTGATGTCAAATTAAGAGTATATATATGTGGAAATCGAATTTGACTTATCACTCAGAACGCGGCTATAGAACGTCTCATCACCTGAGAGCGCTGCTACTGTCTCGGCGACATTCCGCTAGAGCAGGGGTCGGCAACTTGCGGTTCGCGAGCCGCATGCGGCTCTTTTTTAGTGTAAAGTTAAGGCTTTCCAGTTCCATACGAAAAAAATTAATGATTTATTATCAAAACCCTTAAAAATAAGAGAATATCTTTATTAAGTTCCTAATTTTTCAAAACTTCTATTTTTATAATCGTTAATTACAAATCGCCACGCTTAATATGTCTGTAATGAGATAAATTTGAACTATTGTTTTCTTCTTAGAGATGAGACTCCGTGACCATGTTTATCTTTCAGCCAATTGCATTCCATTTCCGTCTCACCCAAACAGCTACCGTCTAAAGCAGGGGTCGCCAAACTTTTTTGATCATCGCCCCCTATATAATTTTTCGAAATCTCCATAGACCCCCCACAAAGGTAATTTTCAGGTAATTAAAATAAAACTTTATATTAGTCTAAATATTTAATAAATCAGAAACAGTAAGTAAAGTAGCTACAGATTTTTTACTTCTTAATGAGATGAGTGTGCCTGGTGTTTCTTGGCAAAGTTCGCTATATTGGGTTCGAAATTAGTCAATTTTAACCGTAAATCCTCTCGAAGCTCCACATTTAATTTATTTCTGTTTTTAGTTAAAATTGAATTAACGTGACTGAAACCGGCTTCAACCATATACGAACTTGGAAACGCCAGCATAAATGGCTGAGCCATTTCGTAAAGTTTCACATATTTTTGCTTTATATTTATATTAGTCCAAAATTTATGTATTGTCAAATTTGCAGTCGTGCAAATTACAAACTGGTCACAAGGTCAAGTTGTGACGTCACGGTATACATACGAAAACATATAAGGAAAAAAGGGGCAGATTGTTTTCTGATTTATTATTTTATTTTCGATAAAGAACATAATATTAAGTCAATTATAAAAATATTTTAAATTTTTACATACGCAGTTAGATATGTGTGATTTGCGTATTAAGAACTGTTTTTCCTTCGAGTCCCAATAGACCCCCATTCGACCCCTTGGGTCTGATAGACCCCCTACTGTTGTTAAATAGACCCCTAGGGGTCTATATAGACCACTTTGGCGACCCCTGGTCTAAAGTCTAGATTCTAGACGTGTTGTCACTCAGTCATCCTCGGACAGCGCGGTCGACGTTACATTGCATGTGTGTAATTTAATCGCTTGCGGTTTTTGCATGTCTATTCGCTTGTTGTTTCAAAAAGAACACAATTTAATAGCGAATTATCTTTTCAAAGGTATGTACGCGTATAATATAATAAAATCAGTAACAGAATCGGATTACATTTCTGAGGACCGTGTTAACGAAGTAATAATGGTAAATAAATTGCTTTTTTGTTTTAGATAGCTAAGTAAAATTTTAAGAAATAACTCTTTCAGCTCTGCCGCCAACAAGGCATCTGGTAAAAAAGAGAATAACTGAAAAAGAAAACCGAGCATTTAATCAGGATTGGACGGAGTCGTTTGCATTCATATGCAACACAAATGGTCTTCCGACTTGTCTCATTTTCCACAAAAAACTCGCACACAATAATAAGTCAAATTTGGAGAGACACTTCACTACAAAAAATACCCAGTTTGCTAGTAATTATCCAACCGATGACGCACGAAAAAAATCTGTTGAAGAGCTCCAAGAAAAACAACAACAGTCAAGTTCCATACTAAATAACTGAAGGCGATCTCCAATAACGTAAATATGGCAAGCTTTGCAGTATCATTAGAAATTGCAAAAAAAGGAAAACCAGTCACAGATGGTGAGTATGTCAAAGATTGCTTTATACGTGCATCTGAAGAACGGTTTCGTAATTTTAAAAACAAAATTCATGAAAAAACCAAAAATTTGCTGTTATCTGCTAAAATAGTACAAGACAGAATTGCTAAAATGTCTACAAATGTAACACATATGCAAGTGGAAGACATTCAATTGGCTTCTTCCTTATCGCTTGCTATAGATGAGTCTTGCGACATAAAAGACACGGCATAAATTACCCTTTTTGTCAGGTATATGCTGTCCCAAGATCCAAAAGAAGAACTGCTAGGATTGCTACCACTCTGAGGGCAAACTCATGAAGATATAGCAAATGCTGTACTAAAATGCCTGAAGATAATGGAATAGATACAAATTAAATCGTTTCTATAGCAACTGAAGTAGCCAGAAGTATAACAGGAATACATAGAGGGATAACATTAATTCTTCAGAAAAAAATAAACGGAAAGAAAATTCTAACGTTTCACTGCATAATTTTTCAAGAAGCGCTTTGTGCCCAAAAATTTCCGGCCGAAATGGTTGATGTCATGAACTTGGTAATTAAGATTATTAACTGCATCTTGCTAAAAGCACTCTATCATCGCCAGTTTAAAGGTTTCCTGGAAGAAATAGATAGCCAGTTTTCCCACCAACTTCAACACAATAAAGTGCGATGACGTTCATGAGGTAACGTATTGCTACTTTTTGCTTTGTACTTGCGTGAAATAACATTTCTCAATGAAAAAAGCATTGAACATCCCGAATCGGAAGAAGACAAATATCTGCAAAAATTCAATTTCATGGTAGATACCACAATGAAACTAAATGAACTAAATCTAAAACTGCAAGGGAAGGGCAATCCTACCTATGTTTTGCTTGAAGAAGTAGTTTCTTTCGAAAAAGAATTACTTCCTTTTGTTGAAGACATGGAAATTATATCATTTTAAAAATCTGAAGCAATATCGCGATGAGACCAATGCAACTATTGACACGAATTAATTCAGCATGGCTTTAAAAACATGCAGAAGGGATTCGCTGTGAGATTCGAGCAATTCAAATTAAACAAAGTACTCTCACGTTCATAGTATATCCTCTCAACACAAATATAAATGAAATCAACTTTGAGTCATTTCGAATTGATGCTGGATCGATTCAAATGCAATTGCTGATTTGAAAACCAATGACTTGCGGAGTGATAAGTTCACAGAACTTAGGAGCAAGTTGGAAGAGTTGGAGGTCTAGAAATGCATGCACATTGCTCACCACAAGTGGACAACTCTAAAACAAATTCTGCATGGCCCTCATATACGGCGCATAGTCTTCCAGAATGCTACAGTGAGTTGAAAAAGTTGGCATATGAAGTGCTGACGATCTTCGTGTCGATATATTCTTGTGAGCAAGCGTTATCAAACTTTCAAAAGGCTTGCAAAGCCAATGCTCTGTTGATGTAACTATCTATATTTGTGTTTTTATATGAATTAATATTATTCCGTATTTAAAATCATTTATTTTAAATCAAAAATCAAATATAAATAAGCAAATACGAAATATTTAATTGATAATTTTTAGTGTCTCTTTAAAAACTGTGGAAATTTTGTAAATTGTAACTTTTGGCTCTTCCGTTTCAATAGGTTGCCGAACCCTGCGCTAGAGGAAAGAAGACGTTTGCGCGGGAAGGCGCCATTACGAGGTTGGAGTGGGCACAAGGAGTGTCTGGGATATCACAACTAAAAACGTTTTACAAAATAAATGCACGGAGCACAATCTGAACTAGATGATGTTATTTACGCTTTATCTAATTTCATACTTAAGTCTCTGTACATAGCATCTGTAAATAAGAATAAATAACTTCGAATAAACCGAAATATCATCATTGTGAATACCCGGACATTACATATATATATATATATATATATAAATAAATAGGTTTTAAACGTAATATTTCCCGAAAAGGATTTGAGAGAAATGTTGTTTATATATATATATATATATATATATAAAAAGAAAGAAAAAGAAAGAAAGTCATTTTAACCGAAAGCTTTCAGAGATACAATAAAAATAAAACATTGATTTCGATAGATTTCGAATTGTGTATTATATACAATACTACTTATTTAAAGGGTATCCAAATGTTCGAATGTGGAAGCAACAGTTTTATAATGGAATAAAGACATTACATCATTAAAATAAAATTGACCGCAATTAAGCATATATAAAAAATATTTTACAGTATGGCAGGTAAATTGAATTATTGCTGTAAATGAAAATGTTTACTGTTTGACTGTTTTTGAATTTATTTATTTTTTATTTACGGCGTTTTCATGTAAAGCTCTTTTGACTTTAAATAGAGATATATTTAAAAGGAATAAAAAATTATGGAGGGAAAGAAATTTTTGTATTTAAATCAAATATTCCTAAAAATTTAACTATTGAATTGTTCAGCTCTTTAAAATTCCTACGAAGAATGTGCAAGGAAATTTTTTACGATAATATTTTTAATATAGAAAAAGAATAAAAAAATCCAAAATATTAAAAGTGCTTGACATCCCCAACTATTTTCGAATTTAAGGCTCTTTAATTTAGTTTATTATTCAAAGTTATCGAGATTAAAAACAGAAATTTTTCATGATAAAAGTAATAAAACTAAATATTTTTTTTAAAATTTTTACTATCGTTTATAGAAGTTTTCCGTTTTTTAATATAAAAAATTGTTTTCGGGCGAAAAAATAGACTTATTTTGGAAAATGAACTTATCAAATAATAAAATATAAATAATACACAAATCCCATGAAGTACTTTAAGGAGTTTATTAGCAAAGTAAA
The DNA here is from genome assembly GCA_019974015.1 of Nephila pilipes. Taxonomy (NCBI): domain Eukaryota; kingdom Metazoa; phylum Arthropoda; class Arachnida; order Araneae; family Nephilidae; genus Nephila; species Nephila pilipes. Next base: position 148,248 of record BMAW01008202.1, on the reverse strand, counting down.
TTCTAAGCCTGCCTCTTATTCTTATCCTTATTTCCTCGTCTTTTCTCTCTGTCCCTATTCCTTTCTCTAGATTTTATTGAAAATATCGATTATTTGCAGAGAAGCCTTCCATAGGTTTCATGAGCCGAAAGAAATGAGCTTCTTATAGCAGGCTTATCTGCCGATGTTTTGTGCTCACTAAAAAACTAATGTACAGTAAATTTTATACGATGCTTATAAATATCTTTAAGAATTTAAAACCTCAAAATTGATTTCATGAGTCAAGTATATTTATAAATTCTTTATTAAAACCTTTGAAATAACAGCAATCAATGAAAAAGGTAAAAAATATTAATGTTTATGCTTTGGGCTTGGCAAAAGCAATATGTACCTGTATTTGTGTACACACAATTTTAAAAAAAATTAAGCAGTTCTTAATGAACTTTAATACTATACACACACACACACACACACACACA
>BMAW01008202.1:136325-147690 GCA_019974015.1 Nephila pilipes | reverse complement strand
ATATATATATATATATATATAATTTGTATAACATTGAATAAGACATAATTTTAATTTATGTCTTTTAGGAATTCTTTTTTAAGTTTTTGATTTTGAAATTTATTAGTCGTAATTTTTGTTTAGTTGTTATCTCTTCTCTTTTTGTATTTTTTTCTTTTGTATTTATAATTTAAAAATTTTTTATCATGTTAAATATTGTTTTTTAAACAAGTTAAACGTTGTTTTTTTTATGTGTCTTTAGTTTTTGTTTTATTTTTATGATAAGTAAGTGTAAGTAAATAGTTTTTCTTGGTTTTCTTTAAATCAATCAGTCAGAATTTTTACTTGTGCGGCAAATTCATTCACGGTTTTAAAAGAAAGATTGTGCGTTGGTGAGAAGTTTTGAAGAGTTTACTCTCTGTTAGTAATTGTTTAATATTGGTACTTTTTGTTTTACTATTTATAATGCATTGCATTCAAGATGTATTGGAAAATGTAAAAAATTTCCCTTCTTCACGTGCTTTTGTCATGATGAACTGGTTCCACATTTTATATTGCTTACCTTTGTGTACTACAGTTATTGGTTTGCTTAATATAACTTTTTGTTAAAATTATTAACCAGTGTTAAAATATTTCAGATGTTTATTTAAATGTACTTTTAAATGTCATTGTATATGTCTCCTATGTTTACCTTCTTTCTTTTTTTCCTGTGGTGAATTCCTGAATTTTTTTAGTTTTGGTTTCGTTAACATTTTCGTATAATATAATTCAATGAAGTGTGATGGTTAAATGAGCAATGCAAGAAGGAACACGCATTGCTCCCTTCCTATGTATGGAACAGCATTAGTTACATTATTTCTATTCTTATAAATTTTGCTTTTCTATCACTTCGTTTTAAAATTGTTTAATTCTTAAATAGTTTGTTATGATTATTTAGGATTTTAAATTTTAGGTAGTGGGATTATTTAAAATATTTGATTGATTTTCAGAAGTATTTTTTAATTTGATTTTGGTTATATTTCTTTAACTATTTAGATTTTTTTCTCTTAGTTGTTTAAAGTAATTAAAAAAATTGTGCTTATTTAAATGTACCTTGTATAGTTTGTTTACACACACACAATATATATATATATATATCTGCATGTGTATAAAAAATTTAAAGTTTTGTAGGCATTTTCAATATTAAGTATAAATATTCTTCAACATTACTTTAACCTTTTTAAATACATTTAACTTCATTTTAATGTTTTAGTACATGGAATATTTCAAATATTTAAAATCAAAGATAATAGGATTCATCCAAAGTCACTTCAAATATGATATATTAGATTATTATTTAAAAAAAATTTTGAATGCTCGAAACAGAAATCCATTTTCTTTTTCTAACATCTCTCAGCCAAACTATTACCCGAACATCGTTAGTTCTGATTATTTTGAGGATAAGCACTCAAGAAGCGCTTATGTAATTCAGCTCAAAATATAATTAATTTTTTAATAAAAATTTATCCTTTCTTTGATTCCTAAAATTTGAGTCAACGTAAATTAATACATTCAACTGTTCCCCAGGTCAAACAAAATGTAAATTAATTGTAAAATATAATATTCGTTAACAAATTGTAATTGAACAAAACTTTTTAAGTAAGTCATGCTATAGATTATCATCAATTTTCTTTCCTTTTGTAGTTTTAAACTCTCTATATCTGAAATTAATTTTGCTTCTTTCGTATTCAATTTCTTTCACAGCAAGTGCTGTCAATCATAAAACACTTAACAGTTCAAGAAATTGAGAGCAGTGCAGATAAACATATTGTTGTTAACTGGATATATATATAATGATTACTCTAACAAATACTAAAGTAGGAAAAAAGCAATATTGCTTAACAAATACAAGAAATACATTTTATTAGACAGAATAGCTTTAAATACAGCATTCGCTTTTTAATCCAACACTTCATCTATCCTGCCTTTTTTACACAGGAAAATTATTTTGTATCTTCTACTTCAATTGAGTAATGTAAGCTATCCATATTGAATAGTAAATTTTTTTCATAGTTTTAGCTATTTCGTATCGATAAAGTGTGCTTGACTCTATATCATCATGCACTGTTTTAAATTATATACAACAATGTATAGTTTTTTCAGCATACTAATTAGTTATTTTCTAGTAATCTTGAATTTTCGATAATTCGGGGTACTCTGGACCGATATCAACCGACTTACCCGACAGAGTGCTGTACTTTTATTCCCATTTTCCACAGAGTAATTGCCAGAATATCCGAATTTCCAATTTGATTCCATTCTTAAGGCATAAAACCACTTCTTTAAAATGATTTTAATTAATTAATCAAAATATTAAATATGTATTACGATATCTTTATTTCATTATTCCATAATAATCCTGTGGTCGCGGTAGCTTAATTTTCATGGTCGCAGTCTCACAGTCGGCGTTGTATTCTTCGAGTCATGGTTTCAAGCCTCATGCCTCCAAATACCTGATGTGTAGCGGGGATGATGCACGTTAAATCTGGTCAAGGTTCCAAGTGTTCCCTGAAGTGGTGTGGATGTTTAGATAAGAAGACCCCAGCTAAGGTGTTGTCCTCGTCACTTGACCAAAGTACAAAGTTACGAGGTCCGTCGCCAATGACTTCGTGTTGCTTCTCGGTGAGACGTGAATAAACAATCGCAATCCATATTAGTCCAAAATAAAATGAACTCTTTCCTTTGTAACTTTTTGCTATATCTTCATTTCGGAAACAGAATTACAATTCAATTCTCTGTCCTTGGAAGCTTTTTATAATATACTATCTTTCAATGTCGTGCAAATTGAAAACGAGGAATATCAATTCTCTTAATAAAAGCCAAGTCACTTTGTGGAAAGCGCGGCTCTCTGCAAGTGACGATCATTGCTTTATCAAACGCGTCCTTCAGTTAAAGCTTTCGCAACGGCTTTTTGTGGCATCTACCGATAAAAAAAAAATAGTACGACGCTGTAAATAAGTTTTTCATGGATGGCTCTGTGAGAATCATTAAGTGTATGGACATAATCTTTAAATTGTCTTAATGAAACCTAACAAAATTGTAAGAATGAAATTCATAACGAGAAATTTTTCAGTGTAAGAATGACCGAATGAAAGTAAATTTTCATGTATACTTTTTCCGTTAAACTGGATCGACACGATTATATAAATTAAGTTTTTTCTATCCCCCTTTTTCCGACTGCGTAAGTTCGCGATGTTTTCTGCAATTTCTATTTCCGATACTTCCTTCCACGGATTTCCTACTTTGACTCCAAAGCTATCTAATTTGGGTTATCAAATATAACCTTATTAATATACTCCATACCAAGATAAAAGCAATCTAAAGTAATTGCGGTGTAATTCAGCGGTGTTTTTATTTGAAAAATTCCAGTTCTCCTTGCTATACGTTTTCGCATTTTTCAAATTAAACACGATTTGTATCCATTGTTCTAGTACTGATTTATATCTTGAATTATTTTCAAGCTGAAGAAGTTCATTGGAAATTTGGAGAAAACAAGACGATAAAAAGAATTGTAAATATGCTATAATGAAGAATAAACTTTTTTCCCCGATTTATCCGGTATTGAGAATAATGGATTCAGAAAAATTAGTTACCTTACATAATGCTGGAAAATCTTGCCCTGTTCTGTACAAAACAAGACCCGTGTGGAGATCGGATATGTCAGAATAGTCCCACTGTAGCTCATACATGTCTTACGAGGCGACTAAAATGGGTACCCAGCGTCTGGGGGTATAGCCGGGCACCCTGCCCCTGAGGATTATATCAGGGGACCTCAGGAACTTGCCTCCTTCTGGTAAGTACGGGCGTCCTGGTGATCTTTTTCTTTCTTATGGGGTTTACTGTCTTTGGAAAACACGGGTGACGCACCCCCGAGTTACCCTAGCAATCCTTCTCTACTTTCGACCCTCCTTGTCAACCAATTGTTTTTTTTTTTTTTTTTTTTTTTCAATTTTTTCACGTCGAGATCACAGTTAAATCTTGTTTGGCGCAGCATAGCCACATCTGGCATTTGCGCCAAAAACATTCACATTCAATCACTCTGTACAAAACAATATAAATTTTATTATATTGGGCAAATTTCCCTCATATTTTTTCAGCAAAAGATTTTCGTACTTTTTAAAGTTATCGTCGTGAAATAGGAAACAATGTATCAGTTAATTATTTTTATCGTCGTCTGGTTTGACATTTATCAAACAGATTAAAACACATGAAGATAAATTTTGTGCGGATTGTAATTATAAGGTAAAACCATTTTTTTTTTCCTTAAAAACTACCATCACTTTAAGCTCGGTCTTTCCTTTGAATTTTTTAAATTATTTGATTTAAAGATAAAATTTCAAAATTGTCGGGACACCGTTAAAAAACGAAACGTATCCCCTTAGAACAAAAAAAAAATTCAAAATTATTTTTAAAGTTTTCATATCAACTCGGCTGAACATCAACAACAAATAAAACATTATATATTTAAAAATATTTCTTGCTTTATGTACAACAGTAATGAACAAAAACATCTTCATATTTTTATCAGGTCTTCTTAAATCTATAACCTTGAAATAATTCAATTATCGTCATGCCTACGTAACATTACACCCAGGCTTACATAATGATTCAGAAGTGGAGGTGGCAACGCACGCTTTAGCATTGCCATTAGGAAGGGAAGTGGAAACGATAAAGGCAAAAAAGAAAAGGAAAAGAGAGTGGTGAAAAAAGATACAGTCAGAGAACGAAAGAGAAAGCCAGCGTCTGGATGAATAGCAAGAATTCCAAGTAAAGTAGCGGTCGGTTTCCTTGGTGTTCATTCATGATGCCACTGGAAAAAAACGGTGTTGCAAACAACGGGCAGACAGTAAAAAATCGTTTGGATTGTAACTCACGAGAGGCAAGACTTGTTCCGAAATCGTCAGGTATTGTGATCGTCTGCAAATTTTATATTCTATTTTCACGCTCCGCTGTCTCAAATCGTATTTTTTTTTTTTTTTTTTTAACATTTAGTTTTGTATGAGGACAGAAGAGTAATGGTTTAATGCCTCATTAAATGTTGATTTATACAGTCGTTATGAGGAAAGTAATTTGTAAGTGTCAAAAGAAAGAACATAAATGTTCGAAAATTGATTGATTTTTCGTTGTTGTTTGAAATGAATTCGAAAAGCATTCCATTTTGTAGAGCTGCAAGTTCTCAACGTAAGCAATTTATCTCCTAATTTTGAATTCATTATACTTTATTACTATCATATTTTTAGCACTCTAATCGGGAGATTTTTAAGATTATATAAGGAAAGCTTTTAATAAATTAATTTTCAATTGATAATAATTTCTGACTATTATTTCTTAACAGTTCGCTGACTTTTTTTTATTAAAAAATCCAATATCATATAATATCATAATATACATGTAAAATTTTATTTCTTTATTTTTTAAAATGCATACCAAAATCTTAATCTGAGCTTCAAATGATAAAAGGAAATACAATGATTACTTATCAACTTATTTTTCTTGAAATTAAATTATTACTTTTCTTTTTCTCGCATTTTAATTTTCCTCATTTTTACGATATTTATTTTTTTTCACTTCTTTCTTATGACACGGTAATACAACAATTGAATCATTCACACAATCGCACCTCAACATAAAAGAGTTATCTCAAATAAACAGATTGTAATAAATGATTTTAAATTAATAATTTTGGCGATCATTTTCATTACTTCAACATTCTTTTTTATGAAAAAAAAATTCCACAGCAACCAATGATCAAAAAAGTTTTAAAACATATTTCTTTACTTTTTTACTTTTCAAAATGCATATCGAAATCCTAATCTGACTATCAGATGAAAATATACATATAATGAATAATTATACTAATTTATTTTCTGAGAATAAAAAAGCTTCCCTTTTTTTCTCTATTTAACCTTTGTCATTTTTCACGCGTAATATTTTAAGAACTTTTCCCCTTTTTTCTTGCAACAAGTTCATGCAACAATTGAATCATTCGAACGTTTTAATAAATCACACCGTATGATAAAGCATTATCTAAAATAACAATGATTCTCCGCTTTTTTCAAAAAGGTGACGTTACAGAAAAAGGTCCTCAGAATTTCATTTGTTGCAAGCATTCTTAATTTTCCAATTGTGTTCGGGAGCAATATTTTTGCAACCGATAATGATTTACTTATCCTGTATACCATTCTTTTCTCTACATTTCGAAACTCTTTCCCGCATAACATTTCCTCTGAGCACTTTTTTCATCTTCCTTGGTCCATTTAACCTCTCTCTCTCGAGTGCTCAATTAAAAGACAAAATAATTGAAGCACATCCCTTTTATTACGTCTCGTATCCTAAATCTAATAATTTCTGCATCATTACAAAGGAAACAATTAAATTAAACATATAAAAAACTAAATTTTGTAACCATTCCAAAAACAATATATCATCTATTTCCATTCATTTAAAATACATTTTTATATATACTTCAGATATTCACTTCTATACGTCATTTCAAAGGCTAACAACCTCAAACTTAAATCTTTTCCCCGGAACCAGAATTTTGTAATCATTCCAAAAAAAAGATCAATACCAATGAACGAATTATTCATAAAAATAATTTTTTAAATACTCACTTTTCTTTAAGCAAATTGATGCCTTCGATAGGCACATCGGGTCTTGTAACGAAAACCTTTGGTTTGCTCATCTTTTCTTGAAGCAGCAAGTGACAGTCCGATCTTCTCAGGCGAGCGTTTGACAGGAGGACAGGAGGAAGTCACCTTACAGCAAGGTCAACCCCTCATGCTGTGGTGGCGCTGCGATAGCCTTTCAATGGTGACGTAGGCGCGCGAAGCTGAATGGAAAAAATTTACTACAGGAGCGCTATTTTATGTATGCATTGTTCGAATGACAACGCATGCAGATTTTCATTTGCATAAGCGCTTTAAATGTGTCTAGATGAGGTGGTTAGTATCTACTTCTGAAAAATGGTGAAAGCTATCAATTGTCGCAAGAACATTGGAATGGGAGAATAAGGTTTTTAAAAGACGTTAGTAATAATTATGCAATGAGTAAATGGTATTAAGTGAATGATACAATGAAAGGGATTTTTAACAATAAGAAAAATGATGCTGATGAAGCAAAGATTGTCTTATAAGATGTAATGAATAAAATAATTGTTGCGAAATAAAGATGATATGGAGGAACTGAAAGAATAATTGAGAATAAGTTTGGAGAATGAAATACAAGGTGAATTTTGACATCCGAAACATATTTTAATAGGTTTCGAAATCTATTAAGATTAAAATGCTTTTATAATAATTTAATCAGAAACAAAAATGCCAAACAGGTGTGTGAAGAAAAAATAGTGCATTTTCTAACATATTTCAGGAAAATTATATCATATTTCCTTGAAACTTAAAAACAAAACTTTCTTTTTGAAAAAAAAAAAAAAAAATGCTGGTTATTTTGTAGTGAAGTGTCATGAGGCAACGGCTTAAAAAGTATTATAAAAATGCTTTATAAATCTCTTCTGGAAGAAAACGATATCAACATTTCCAATAGTATAACTTTTTTTAAAATTAAATAAATTTGACTAAAATTTTAAAAATTATGCATTGTTTACAAGACCTGAATTAGGAAAAAGAATTCTACTTGTGCAATAAAGTTGTTCTTGGTTTTACATATGATTTTGAATAACGGAGGTGGAATACGGTCATACCATAATGGACATCTGAATGCTTAGCTCAGTTAAACTACATTTAGGAGATAAAACTTTTAGGTAAATACAATTGCTTCGGTTATTCGGGGAATAATTTGTTCACACTATGAATATTTTTATATTATCATGACAAAAAAACACTCCAAGAAGCACGAAGTTTCATGAAAACTATTCTATTAATTATCAATCATAATTTTTTGCTACTAACTTTTTATAAGGTATTAGTAAAGAATAAATTTGAACAAATTATGTTAAACAAGATACAATAGCTTTATTGTGTGATCCATTCGAATATTTTTGGTATCATTCAACTTGAAATCAACAAACTGAATATGTTATTAGTAGAATGATTAATCCATCAAAATTTATTCAAATACAACAAAATTTAAAATCACTGAATTTAAATGTAAATAATATTCCTGAAAATATAAAGAAATCTTTAAGTATGAAGGATTCAAATGATATTTTGAAATAATCTTATTTATGTTTGTGATAATCATCTTACAAAACTAACAAAATTGTTGATTTGATTTTGTATTGAAAATTTAAAATGTTTTTCGTACACACTCGAAATTTCTAATAGTGTTAATATTTACGGAATAATATACGTAAAGCATTAAAAACGATAATAAAAAAAAATGTTGTTACAAAAACAAAACAAACTAAATAAATGCATAAAACTAGTATGAAAACTAAAATTTTAATATATGTGTTGAACATAGTATTTCAAGATGATGGCTTTGATCAGACGATCAATTTCTCAAAAATGTGTGTCACGATCGGGTGACAATGATGACATCTCAGCATCTGATCTATTTTTAAGACTTCCACACCACTCCACATAAAGATTTTTGAGTTCTTTTTTTTTTTCTTAGTTAAAACGTGTCGATTTTTATTGTTTCAGGGGCAGTTGAAGCCTTGAGGATAAAGTCATGAGTGAAAAGCTGGCGATGAATGAATATAATCATGGAATTGAGTCCTGATCCCATAAAAGACTATCACGTGAAATATTAAGAGATGTTGCACTTTAAACTGTGCAAGGGCTTGAAATAATCAGATGACGAAGTATAGATGTAGCAACGTAAATCTCATCTTCATCGTCTTATAATGAAGTAATCACGCTTATTTCTCTGCAACCAACCTCTTGGGGGCTTTCGTATGATGTTATTTGATTTGAAAATCGTTTCTTGTAATTGTACAGCGAATTCTATAATTTACATTAGAAATTTTGAAGTGTAGTGAATTACACTGATCCGATAAAATATTTATTAACTGCGGAGAATTGAGTTTATAAAATGCGAATAATTTAATTAAAGAGATTGAAAGAGTTGACTCAACGATAAGTGTGAAGTGATCATAGTTGAATACAAATATGTTCCAATCTAGATTACGCGTTTAATACTGACTCGGATCCGACTCTGGGCTAGTGGTAAGACAAAATTACATTTTGTAATATTAAACTTTAGATTCAGACGCGTGTAGGGTTCTGTTCCGCATATGTAATAATTTTAAAATGAAATTTTAAGAATATTCGAATATCCAAAAAAAAACTATATGATTTCCTTCATTGTTTGGCTATTTTATTAGAAATTAAACATATTAATAATGAAGCAGTCAGTTGATAGAAATGTATTAGGAGCCTTACAACTACACTGAGTGTCTTCGCCAATATACCCTCGAAACTCCGAAATAATGTTAATTCAAACCAAACTTTCATGCTTTGCAAAATGATTTTGCATGTAATCAGGTAGCACAGTGGTGATCTCTGCTCTGCGAATTGGGCCCTTTTAGAATAACAAAGATATTGGCTGGATAATGAATCCACAGTAAGTTTATATTCTGCTTACTATAATTTATTATACTGATGTCACTAACAAACTGATAAGTTTCAAATTTTAAAAAATATCCGGTTTCAAATTAAATTGCGAAAAAACTCAGTGCTAAAGAAATTGCTTACCGTCTTTATTCGGCTGTTTTAAATTGTTAGACATGAAATTATGAATGTCAAGTGCAATGACAAGAGTAAATGAAATAAAAGTTATGTTATAATAATTGTATGTTCAATCTATGTACACACACACACACACAAGTTATAAAAATTTATAAACATTCTAGGAATACACTTTTCATGAATAAGTTAACGTTTGCATGCTTAACATTTCCCCCCCTTTTTCATTAATGTTTTTTTCCACAAAACTTTCACATTCGCCATTGTAACAGATTGGTAATGCGAATATTTTTGTAACATTAATATCGTAAATAATGTTAAATAATGGCAACATCGATGGATTGGTTATTTATTAACGTTGCACTTTGAAGCAACACAAGGGCTATGGCAACGTACCTCGCAATTTTGAGCTTCGGTCTAGTGACGAGGACTCCCTCTCCAAACTTTCACATCACTCCAATAGATGGCCTTGGGACTCTACCAGATTGAACGTGTATCAGCCTCACTGTACGACTGGTGTTTAGTGGCATAAGGTCTCGAATCCCTGACACGAGAGAGACAACACCGGTCGCGATTTCTCAACCATGACCATAAAATAGCAACAATTCATAAATAAAGAATATCTTGCATCAAATATTATAAGTAAAGACTGACTGCTATGTTTTTCTTGAATGTGAATAAATGCTTAATTCTCCTCGTGCTATCATTTACCGGAGTAGTTTTGTATTTAACTGAATTATTGTAAAAGTAGAAAGAAAATTTGGAAAATTTTTGGTGCTCTCACTTTATTTACAACTTTTACATTTGAGTTAAATTGCAATTATAATGCGGTATATAATTTTAAAAAATATAAAAATGTTTAATAAATCTATGTTTTTTTCTTAACGATTATGTTTTACACCAGGATTATAAGATTCAAAGAATTATTTTTATACAAAGATTATATTACACTATTTACACAAAGATGCTGATTTACCTTAACAAAAAACAAAATCAACTTTCCCTTCCGTACTTGTTATGGAAACAATCTCAATCAAAGTATAAGGTATGAACATTTATAGACAGAAAAAGAGAGATTCACAGAGGAAACACGTAATTTATTTGAGTCATTAATATTTATTAGCATGAATTTTTCAGTACTGTGAAAAAGAATTGGATACATTCACGGACATGAGAGATGTAGCATTCATTTTTAATAATTATGCAAAATATTATGAATGCGGTAACATTCAAATTTATAAGATACAGTATCATATTTTCAATTTTATATTGCTTCAATTTTTTTTGCTATTTTGTACTTTAATGTCTTGATAAAGTAGTTTTCAGTAATATAAAGAAATAATTAAACGTAAGAAAAGTTTTTAAAAAAAAAATCACAGAGAAAACTTACGTATAAAAATTACAAATAAAATAGAAAAAGAAAAATGACTAATATACAGAGAAAAATAGAAAATAAATATAGACCTATAAATACAAGATTGTATAAGTCTATATACAAAAAAAAAATTGCAATAATAAAAACAATTCATGTCAAAATACCTGAATATATTCATACAATAATAGCACAAAAGCAGCCAGATTATCGCTGAACGTAATATGGAAATAGTAATTAACTAAAATTAACATTGAAAATTATAAATTATATAAATTATGTATATATATATATATATATATATATATATATATATATATATATATAT
>BMAW01008202.1:107050-136315 GCA_019974015.1 Nephila pilipes | reverse complement strand
TATATATATATATATATATATAAGAGAAAATATTCATTACGTAAAACATATATTTATAAATCTAAAATATAGAAAACCAAAATGCATAATTTTAAAATGCATTAAAACAAAGTGAAAGAGAAAATATGAAAAAAAAAATTGATTTAAGTTACTAAAAATAACTCCTGCAAAACTTAACCTCCATTGAAAAAGCTTATTCATCTTTAAAAATAAATTTTGACACCCAGGAAACTAATTATCAAGTATTACTACTAAATATCGCGACAAGCAAATTTAGAATTCCTAAAACCAAAGTGCCGCCATACCGCTATATTTAAAACTTCACAAAAAAAATTTAAAAAAATAACACTGTGGTAGAGCAAAGAAATGATGTAAAATTAAAAAAATATTAGAAGGAATTCTATTAAAAAATAAATGAATAACATAGAAAATAGAAAATTAGTCAATTTTAAAATTCTTTTATTTTAATTTGGTTTTCAGAAAATTAATAGGTAATTAGCAAAGATACATGAGATAATTTATTTAAGTTATTTTAAACATGTGTATATCAAGAAGAGTAATCATTTTAATATTACTTAGGATATAATTATGCAAAATATTTTTAAATATCAGCAAACTTAATTGTTTGCAAAGAAAGCTACGAAATTCACAAAAAATCATAACTGTCCTTTTGTGACAACATGCAAAATATTCTTGATCCGCAATTTACTAAGATTCAACTAATTATGTGATATTTTTTTTATTAGTTTATATTAATTTTAAATAAGAAGTATAAATAGATCAGGTTTAAATTGTGGATTAAATTTATTTTGAAAAACTGTTGGGTCACCATTGTATCTGAATTATAAATAATTTCTATTATCCTGAAAATTTTGTCATACTTATGTAAATATATGTTAGCAAGACTATTACTTGTATTCCACACCTAGTGGAAGGTACTAAAATTGTTCATTATATTTTATATCATTAAAAAAATTATTTTTATTTTTTTATTTTGGAACTAAATTAGGAAATTTAAACTCAATTCTTAAGAAATGGAGAATTTTTTAACTTTTTTTTTTAATTTAACAAGTAGTACTTTATTAAATCTTCAACATTTATCGAATCAAACAGATCTTTAAAATCTTAGTTATATATTACAAAACTTTTATCATAAACATACTAAAAAAATCTTCTAACTTTTTTTATCAATAACAGTCTTATCTCAAAACCATCAAATTTTTTGTATTATATTTTGTAAAATTTTAATTCGCTTTAGTTTTGTAAGTATTAAAACAAAACTCTAAAAAAAAACAGCTCTAAATTCAATAGGAACTTTTTAAAATTCCTAGGAAGTTGAAAGATATGAGGAAACTTATTATTATGCTCTATTTTCTTATACAAAAGCTTTAATCCTATTTTTAAAAAATATATATCATTATTAGTATTGCTATCAATGTAGAATCGTTATTAAACAGATGCTTGAGAATGAAAACGGCGGTTTTGCATATAAATGCGTAATTTTCTCCAGGATTTTATCAACGCAACAGATAATAAATTTATGCTAGCGGAGTTTTTTTTCAAAACTTTTAGATCAACTACTTTAGCCATAAAGTTAAAAAATGCTTAATCTCTTCATTTATATTGTGTAAACTGTTCAACTGGTAAACTGTATTTAATATCCAAATCATTAAAAATCGCCATTATCATTAGTCTTTCTCTCTCTCTCTCTGTATATATATATATATATATATATATATATATATTATTATTACTACATACATACATACATATAGTAAGAAACAAGGAGGCTGGCGCTGCGACAGAAGAATCCATGCATGCGCCAAACGCCAACGACAGTTGCTTAGCATGAAGTACATGAAGTTTAGCATGAAGTTTTTCTTTTTCGAATGGTGTTACTCGCTTCTATAAACAAATTCGTATATTGTAACCTTCGTTCCCATTGTGCTATTTGTTGTTGCTTGCCGGAAAATGATGGAAGGTTAATCGTAGCGAAATTTCACGAAACTTGGAAAAAACCTACTGAAACTTCCATGGAAAAGTTACTGAAACTCCTCTATACCTATTGAAAGAAGTGTATGGAAATGAATGTTTATCGCGTGAACGTGGTTTGAGTGATTTAAAAGCTTTTAAGATGGCCGAGAAGATACTGAAGATGATTCACGCCCAGGTCGCTCCCCCCTCGTCAAAAAACGGATCACAATATCGAAAAAATCGGTAATCTGTTTAACCGACCGTCAGTTCGGTTGATTGCAGCAGACTGTAGGAATTGACAAAAGAATCCGTACGGCAAATTCCATAACAATTTTAACATGCGTGTGCCAAATAATGCCTAAAAATTTAACGTTTGAACAACAAAAGTTCGCAAAAGCGTTTGTACAGACAGCCATTGCTGCTGAATGCTACTGAAAAGGACGCAAACCAGTTGAAATGAAAAAATAATGTGTGACGAATCGTGATTTTTTACTATGATTCTGAAAGAAATCGCCACCCAGCAAATGAAAGAAACCATCTTCACAAAAGAGTCAAACAGCTTAAATGAGCAAATCAAAATCAAAGCAATGATAATTGCTTTTTTTCCCGATATTCATGTGGATTATGCTTCACCGTTCCTGAAGGTCAAATAACATTACTACCTTCAGGTTCTTTGCTGAACTGAGTGAAAGAATAAAATGGTCCAAATTGTGGAAGACAAGTCATTCGGATTGTTCGTCAAGAGATTTTAGCCAATCACAACACCCAGTGTTAGATCATCCGCCTTATTCGCCAGATTTTGTACTATGGTCTCTCCGTTTCCTGCTGAAATCTGCATTAAAAGGAACAAGATTTAATTCATTTGAAGCGTCGAAAGAGTAAGTTAGCAATGCGTCCTGAAGGAACTGATAGACTCAGCACTGTTCTCTGAATAGTGCAAGATTCGTACGAGCGTTGTAGAGATAGAGGAGGGTGAATATTGAAAGTGACAATAAGTAAAATTATATGAAATCAAAATGTTTTGGTGTATCTTCAACTCGTTATTTAACAGCCTTACAACGTGTGTATAAGAGGTTTTCTATAATTTTTGATATTTATATTTTTTTAACTGTAAAGCAATTGCTGGGATGGTTGGATTGTATAAACAATTTATAACCGCCTTGCAGTCCCCAGCCAGACAGTGGTTTTTGATTACTTTCTTTCCATTTTTCTTGTTGTTTATTATATAAATTTCATTTACTTTTTCACATGCTTTAAAATCCATCTTTGTAGTTTTAATCCCAAATACTTTTGGTTTTTTTAAAAGAAAATTTTATTTTTAGCATCATGGTTTTTCTTCCACTCACACACACTTGCAATAATGATTTTTCTATTACCAATTTGACTTTAATTTGATCTAATAATACTAATTGCATTATAGTTCTGTTAGTTTTACTTAATAGTTTTCCTAATAGTTTATTTTTCTTTCTGATTAAGTATTCATTGATATTTTTTACTTTTATTATTATTATATATGTGTGTGTGAGTGTGCGTGTGTGTATGTATGTGTCCTTTAATATTATTACAAATTAATAATAACTGAACAATTAGATATTTATTTAAAATTGTTCATGTACTATTAAAATTCAAGTGATATTACGATAAGAGAAAAAAAAAATTTTTCTTGAAAACAAAATACCTTTCTAGAACAGAAACCTTAGTATATTGATTTTTTGAAATATTTTATGTAATTATATTTTGCTTATAAAAAGATTGGTTTCTTAGTTCTTCTAGCATTCAAGGAAATTTAATAAATTTCTCAAAGTATTTCTTCAGGTTCGTTATGATATTTATTTGCATAAAAACAATTTAAAATATAATAATTATAGAATAGAATTAATTTTTTTTGATGATGTAAGGAATTAATAAACAATTTCTCAGTTTTTCGTTTATAATTAATTTTATAATTTGGTATTTTTACTTATTTCTTTCTTTATTTTGGCTAAAAAAAATATTTTTATTTTTTGTTTACATTATTTATTATTTATCTTTATTTATAATAGTCTTTTTTTTTTTTTTATGTATTCTTAGCTCTAATTTTAAAATGTTGAAGATAATACCATTTTTGATCTCCTTCCTTTAAGTATGAATTTTGCTACTAAGAAGATGCAATTAAATCTTATTGTTTACAAGTGAATAATTTTTAGGGTAATATTTTATTTAAAGTTATCTATTCTTTTTTGCATTATCTTTTATTTTATTTTCAATAACACCGGTAAAAAACAAATTTTTTTTTAAAGATGGCTTCAAACTCATACTTTGTATAGATATTATACTCCAATTTTAACATTTGCGTGTCAGTAACATTCATTTTCAGTAACCAGTTAACAAAAGAGTGTTTAAGCAATGATCCCTTCACCTTGGTGACTTGGCGTGAAATTAAATTATTTAAATAATTAGCTCTGACCAATTAATTTATATTAATTATAATTAAATTATCGTATTGTCATCCAAAACAATCATGTATAGAAAATTTCAGCTCAAATGAGCGCTTTAAAATGTGAGAAAAAGGCTTTTAATGTTTTGACCCAGCCATACAAAGTGAATAGAAAAAAAACCATTAATAATTAGGTTCAACCTTTTCTATTTTGCTGTCATAATTATTATTTATTTTTATGGTATTAAGTTTTTTGTCTGATATTTTTAAAATTCTTCGTTCATTTGAATTTTGGTTTTTATCTCATTTTACGAGTATGAAGGAAATGCTTAATGTAACAGTTTGGCATTTAATTCTGCAATAATCACAAATCACAGTATGAAAAGCTGTGAAAATATTAATTTACTTTATATCCATTCTTTTCCATTTTATCAGCTTTCTTTCCCCCTTTTTTTTTCTTTTCTTTTTTCTTTTGGTTTATTATATATTCTTTAAATTTATTAAACTTTTATTATTTATTTATGATTTTTTTTTCCAGAATTATTTCCTGCATATAATTTTTTTCTTCAATATTTAATATTTTCTGAAACATCTTTAATCTGTATTATTTTTATACTTATAATTCTAACACAACTCTCTATTTATGATATATTTAATATTTTATAAAGGATTTTTATTTCATTATAGTTTTTTTTATTTTACTAATATATATATATATATAGCATATATATATATATATATATATATACTAGTTGACCTGGCAAACGTTGTTTTGCTATGTAAATAATTTCTAGAGAATTTCTAGTGTAGAAAAAATAACTAATCCATTTGCATAAGGATGTGGAATATGAGTAAAAAAAAAGGCACAGAGCGCCAGAACGATGGAGGGAGTAAAAATAACAAAACACCAAACATTAATTTTTTCAGTTTATCAAAAGTAATAATTATTTATAATACACCATTACATAATATTAATCTTCTAGTATAATGTATTTTGCGGATGTAATAAGAGTCTATGAATTTATTTCTATTTTCATTTTATTATTTATTTATCACAGTGAGTTTGAAAGAGAAAAATAATTTAGGGCTTTGTGGAATTACTTTTTTTTCCTAAGATATTTAAAAAATATTTTAAAATTTTTTTAAAGACCAGAAAAAACTCAAAAACGAATGATTAAAATAAGAATAAAAAATATTTTTGGGTGGAGGAAAAAAAAAAAGTAATTCCACAGAAAACATAGATATTTTTCTTTCAGATGCACTTTATTGCATTCAAATAGAACAAATAATAAAGATGTGAGAAGTCAAAATCTATTAGATTAACATTACGTCCACGAAATCAAAATGGCGGCTAGACGGAGTCTTAATGCTACAGCGTGAACAATATTTTTGTTAGTTCTTTAGCTAATACAAACAAATCTGATGGTTTAATCACTGAGAGCATGCAACGTATAATTGTCCGAGTGAAAACATGGTGTGCTCAAATCTAAGCCACAAACAGACATTACTGACCTGGGATTTATTAATAGTCATTGCAAATGCCAATCTAATTGGAAATTGAATACGCTTAAATTGAATTGGCACATTCTGTGGGGTATAATAGGTATTCATGGTATTAATATATTTCACCTCGAAATTTGCCATTTAAAATGGTGCCTTCGATAACGTTTTTTCATTAATTTACCGACCAATCGCGTACCGTTGCACAAATCGCGGGTTCAAATTACGAAGCAAATAATCGGAGATCCAACCTTCACCAAAGTTATGTGGTGGCATGCCTGGTAAATCCAGTGAGTTCAAAAAACTCTGTTGGAAAAATTTATACTTCAGTGTCATCGCAACCGTATCAATAGATTTAAATGATGCTCAAGTCCCCTGGCAATAACTGTTGTATCTTCAGATTCAAAATGTCAACGTCCACATTTTTTTGCAGCTAAGTTCTTCTGCAAGCCACTGAGATTTATGTAATTGTACATCGGGAAATATTTGTTCAATGAGTATATCTTGCGAATCAATGATTGTGCAGAACGTCGCTAATTTTATGTATCCAGTTTCATCTATAGTGACTTTTCCATCACCGATATCTAAGAGTTGTTTTGAGAATGTTTCAGTGGATGGATCTTGTGCTTATTTGAACGCGCATATTGTTTCTTCAGCTACTATTTCAACATTACGCCACAATGGCGATGATTTTAAGCAGGCGTTGATTTCATCAGCGTATGTTGAACGTGGAATGACGGAAGTGTTTGTCTGAGTCACCTGAAAGGACTAACAGAAAGCGCCACCAAATAGTTTGTCGTTGTTTTTTAATATATTTCGTCCTGTTCAACGCCTCAAGCGAATGTTTGTGTGCCATGGTACATTCATCCCAGATGATACTCTTACACTGTTTCAGCACTGCGGCTATGGACGATTGTTTTTTTATGTTGCACACTGCGTCAGGGTTATTTTGAATATTTAGTGGTAGCTTAAATACCGAATGAGCTGTTCTGCTCCATCCAATACACGCCAACGCACAATGCGATGCCATTATTGATCGTATTTTCGGCGCAGGCAGAATTAGAGAAATATGAATGTCTTGTCAGTTCCACTCCAGTATCTAAAGAAGAACCCGCCTTGTCCTGTTGAAACTGCGAGTATAATGCGGTCGTAAATGGTTCTTTGTTCCTCATTCATTAGTGGACATTGGTGATTAACAATCGCCGCCATTTCACAGTACAGTCGCAGTTCACGATTCATTTCAGTGTTCATTAAATTAGTTGCACCTCGATTTGGCGAATTCATACCGAAATGACCGAGTGTGTTGGCAATGATAATGCAAAGATCCTCAATAGCAATCAATGCTTCATTGTACATATCGCTGAATGTGCCATCGCTAGATCGTTACACCGTGTGATGTTGATGCAATATATCATCAGTCATTGAATCTTTGTGATTATCCCACAACATTCTGCTCGGGTTGAAAAAAACATGTAGTCAAATTATAGCGAATAGTAGATGAATTTTGTATTGTTGTGGCAAAGTTCAATGCTGTTTCAGAAAGCATACATTCCCCATCGATTGTCATCTTCCAGCAAGCCGAGTGCAAGCGTATCTTTATACGTTGTATACTGTTGCCATTCACTTTACGTATATCTTGAAATGACAATGGGCCAGTAACATTAACCAACAATAGTCGGAAAGCACTCAGTCTGTCTTGATTCACTGTAAATATTCTCCCCAAGGTGCTTGATTTGAATAAATTGGGACATGCATCAATCGGTGAGCCTTGCTTGCGGGTATCCATTGTTTTGTTTGAGCCCATGTGAAATAGCGTGGTATTTGTGAATAGAGTAAAGTACGTGCAAAGGCACCAAAAATCATCTCTAATGCATTACACCAAAAATTCAGTGAGTGTAGTTTTGGTGGATTTATAGCACGATCAATCGCTGTCTCGTTCGTGAAATATACACGCTTAGTTTTCAAGATGAACGGCTAACTGAACAACTGCTGGAGTCCTGTTCATGAATCGAAAACCAAAGATACGCCAAACAGCTTCATTGGAGCTGATAACACCAATTTGGTGAGCGTTATTTTCATCGTTTTTATTCACTGAGGAGCATTCACATTGGTATTTTCCACTCTAAACACCGCCATGTCACTGCCTTTATGGAATTTCGCAAATGGCTTAATGTTCTTCACAGAACTGCAGTAAACTCAACATTAATATGAGCATTGTATGTTTGCTCAGCAGGGGCGAATATGGCACGCACCCAACGATTGTCATCAACGTTCGTGTTGCTGATGTTCTTAATAAATGATTGTCTGCCATTATTCGATTCCTTCGGACGATATATTGGATATACGTCGACATTTGTGATTGTATCGTTAGTGAAATCTTTTAGGGAAATTTTTTTGTACATTTTTCCATCTGCCATGCAAGGCGATGAACGATTAAAAGTACTGCTGGCCAATCATGTTTGCTGTAACAATATTTCAAACAGCAATTGATCAGTAGACGGATCGGGAATTTCTGCAGAAATGAGATATCTATTTTCAGGATGGATTTTGTCGATTAACCAAACCAAAAATGGGCATGAGGTAATCCTCGCTTTTGCCACTCAACTGAATATACAGCAACGTGGACCAAATACATGTAGTAATAAAATTTATTAAAGACTTCAGCTTTTGTCTAAACACACGCTGTAATGTCATGACGATGTGGTTGCATTTTGGCCAGGTAACAGCAAAGATGCTTCTGGCCATTTTGATTATATGTGGAACGTGATAAATAAACACGGTCGCCCATATTCGCGCACGAAAGTCGAGCATCCTGTATACTCTGCATATGACGGGATCGCTCTATACGATGATGGTAGAATGACAGAGTTACCAATTTCGGTGGAGTCGGCGTTGTTGACAATAGCGTCTCGCAAGTGAATGTACTCTTCCACACGTAGCTTGAGTTGATTATATCGTAAGTCGTAGTCGTTCGTCTTCAACTTCGCGTACATGTCGACCATGAATTGCTGACAAAGCTCGAAATCGTAGAACGACGCTGTCCAGTCATGTCTAATCATCAATCTATACGCATAATAATCTCGAGTCGTTCTGTTTGTTTCGGCCTCTGTAATAATATTCATAAATACAATTTAAATTAATTACGTTTAATAATTTAATTGTTTGTTGGAAAGTGTAATGATCAAATTCATAATTAATGAAGTACCTGATACGGGATCTCGTTGTTTAATATTTATGCTATATCCGTCTTGTCCTTCCAGAAGATTACGGATATTATAGCGTCATATGAACGGTGTGTATCAGCAATGAACTGAAGATTATTATTTCTCCTCAAGAATCAACACAATTTCTCGTGCACCTGTACGATCGCCAAATCATGATTCCAGCAACGTCGTCAAAGTAACAGGTGCATTGAATCTACGAATGTCTCCAGCTGGTGTTTTATCAGGATTAATAACAGTATGATTGTCGCTCTCAATTTGTGCATGTGGGGATTTGAATATTTTCAACACCATTATGCTCATTCAATAGAGCATCCAGCTCGCTGACGTCTGGCAAAAGAATGAATCAAGGTTATTGTAGCCACAGCGTGCATCCACCCGATTGGCTAGTGCGCTTCTGAGTCCTCGCCGCCCATAAAGTAGATTTGTAAAAATTTATGTGGTTCGTTTGAGACAAGTACGTATACCTATTTTATGATAAACTTGGCCTCTGATTTTAAAATGTAGAATTGTATTGTTGACCATTTGCATTAGTATTTTGAACTATTTCTGTTGCTCCGAACGATGTCATTTGAAAGCATGAGTTGAATGTTCGAATGGACTTCAGGAACACGTGAATCTGATTTGTGCCGATAAGCAAACCGTTCAATGGTTCGTGGTGTTTCAATTTCAGGTAATTGTACTTCGACGCAACACATCTCCGGCTGGTTCATTTTTGAATTTCAAAGCATGACAATACGGGCATTCTTTTGTCCATAGCACCAATTACCTTTGAATGAGCATACGTCTATCATCGGACTCATACTGGAATGCCAGCAGGAATGATGTAGCTACAAATGCTCGATGTGCCTGTTGGCGTTGTTGGTCATTTACTTACTTATTGACACAGTAAACGGTGTGATTGTCGTTGTTTAATCTTCATGACTTCATTGTGTTCAGCTCGTGTAATGTCTAATTGTTCTTGACGCAATAAGGCCTTCCTCACAATGCGCCCAGTATTTCAACGTTTTTTCTGAATTTCACTTGGTGTGTGTGTGTGTGTGTGTGTGTGTGTGTCATCAAATTTTCGATCGTTAATTTAACCAACTTCCCATCAAGCTAGAGTTTGAAATTTCGAATAGTTCGTACTGCCTAACAATGCAATATTTAGACGTTTGCGACAAGTTTTAACTAATACTTACCAATTTTAATAAGTCAAAATATTCTTTCCTCTAGGCGCTTTTAGGATTGAGTAAAAAAATTTTCCCCCTCTGGGAACACCGCACTCCCCACACCACATGATTCTCAGTAAAACTATTGTACCAAAGGGGAGATATTATCTCCTTTACTATCTCCGAGATAGTAAGGGCTGTTGACTTTAGTCAATAATCACAGCAAGAAAGAAAGTTTCAATATTTCATAACCATGTTCATCACAATAATTTTTTCTGAATTTGGTTCCCATTTTTTTTTTTAATAGAATGGCTTACAAACTTTCAAATGATGTTATGATTTTATGAGTATTATGAATTTTTAATACGCTCAAAAAATGTTCTTTTGTTTAAATTTTAAAAGTTAAAATAAAATGTTTAACTAATATTTCAATAATTTTCTTATCAAACTTGCCACCATATAAAAAAAATTGTTTTTAAAAACGTTGGTTTTATTACAACGTTTTTCTGAATTTCACTTGTGTGTGTGTGTGTGTAAGTCATCAATTGATCGTTAATTTAACCAACTTCCCATCAAGCTAGAGCTTTAAAATTTCGGGAATCGTTCGTGGCTCAACAATGCAATATTTAGACGTTTGCGACAAGTTTTAACTAATATTTCAATAATTTAATAAGTCAAAATATTCTTTCCTTCGCTTTAGGATTGAGGGAAATTTTTTCTTCCTCTGGGAGCACCGGCACTTCACACAGCATGCGGTATCGTAAACCTTTGTACTCACAAGATTTCCCTTAATATCTACGAGATAGTAATGGTTGCTGACTTTAGTCAGTAATCATTCGCAAGAAAGAAAGATTCCAATATTTATGCCATGTCTTATCACAATAATTTTTTTTTAATTCTGTTTCCCATTCTTTTTTAATAGAATGGTTTACAAACTTTCAAATGCATACAAGTTTTGATTTTATGAGTATTAATTTAAAACTCACAAATGTCTTTTTAAGTAAATTTTAAAGTTAAAAATAACTAACAGTTTTAACTAATATTTCAACAACTTTCTACTTGCCGCCATATAAAAACGTTGTTTCTTTTAAAAACGTTGGTTTTTATATCGAATTATTATTCTTCTTGAACTTGTTCTTCGGTTCTTTTGCCTTTCTATTGAATGCTTCTAGATTTATTTGTATCACTGCTCAAATTGGCCCCTTTATGTTTTGTTGGCATATTTTCGTTATAACAAGAAAGAATAATTTTGATTTTATAATAAACGTATAAAAAATAATTTATACCATAAATCAATAGCCGTTGTTTCAGTGGAACTCGTGACACGTGTTGAGTATTTTAGAGGTTATGTAAATCACTGATCTATGAATTTATACTCAAAATTAATAATTTTATTAGTTGTTTTGTTGGCAAATGTTTTGGGGTGGACACCCTTATCACTTAGAGTGTTTGAAAATAGATAGTAGCTTCGATTCTCAGACTTCACTGAATATGCATAAAAAATTTCATAAGAATCATCGTCGTTTCTATATGGGAACGAACACAGACAGGAGAATTTTATATATTAGATATATATGTTTTTAATAATTTTTATAATATTTTATCATTTACATATTCTTGCTATCATATATTGTTTTGTGCCTATTTCTTGCTTGAATTTTTTGGATGAATGATGTCTTGGTGATATGATTCTAGTTTCTACTAAATTGGTTATAATTTGTTTTGAGAATTCTTAATAGATTCACACACACAATTTATCTATGCTTATTCTGTGAATCAGATTTTCTTTTTAATGTTTTTTTTAAAAATTTATTATTGTTGTTTTATGGGTTTTTTTTTTTTTTTTTTGCTATTTCAATGTTTTATAGTTTTTGAATTTTAACTTTTTTTATAAACTCATACAGACCTTCGGCTTGTACTCAATTTTTCGTATTTGGATATTATCATTTCGATTATTTTATTGATTGATATCTTAATATAATTATAAATTACTTATCAAATTACATTAATGAATATGGAATCTATTATATAAATTTAGTGATTGCCATTATTCAATAATGGTGTGCGTCAAAAAATCAACACTATTACAATTCATTCACTATTTGTTCTTTTGAGGTGATTTCTTTAATGCTCATTGATATATATTGTTAGATTTTGAAGTTATTGGATATAGATATGTGTACAGACATAACGAGTTAGCATATAAAAAACACTTTAAACTTAAAATAGTCAAAAAAATGTTGATACTTATTTTTCTTTTGATAATGTTTTAGGTTCTAGAGATAACTATGCTAGAAAATATAAAACTAGAATTTTTTTTTTTTTTTTGAACTGTGAATGTACTAAGAGAATATCTAATAACTTTAGACGTGAGTAAAAGAAGATATCTGATCGAAACATAAAGACAAGTTGGAATTTTGAGATTTATAATAATTACTCCCAGGATTTAAGTGACTTAAAAAGATAAGTCAATATCTATTGAATTAAGTAAATCTTCAAATGTGTATGTATATGTATATATTGTTCAACAAAAAAAAATCATTACTTTCGGTAATTTTTTTTTATTGAGACTAGTTGTAGCTTGAGACCATTTTGAAATTATTACTCTTCGTTCGCACCCTTTTCTTTTTTCAAAGATTAAAAGTTTTTAAAAGCATTTTTTGAAGATTATAACATTTTATCCATAACGACACTTATTGCAACCGATGAGCGACAGCCAAATCTGGTTTTGCTGCTCCGAACACTCGTTGTAAATTCCACAAGTGTTTTATCTTAAAACGAAAAAAAAAAAAAAAAACCCACCCATAGATAAAAAAACTGTAAAACAATCTAAAAAGGGTAAAAATCTTAAATGTTATTTGAAAATCAAATTCGTTTTACAATTGCAAACAGGTTACGATTTGGGGGGGGGGGGGGGCACTTACCATGTATTGCAACTCAATGTTTAGAATATTACCTATTTACTAACAGATTTTGTTTCGATATTTCTTTGACAGATTTTTCTCCCGAATGTCTGCAGTTGTATTGCATTTTATATGAATTTATTACAGTAATTCTCCTACTCCACATGTGCAATAGATAATACAAGAGCTTTGATTGTTTTATTAACGTCGCAATTAGATGCATCACAAGGGGTATTGACGACATACTTCGTAATTCTGAACCTCGGTTAAGTGACAAGGACGATACTTGATTTGATATCTCACTCTTCAAATTAATCCACTATATCAACGTGAGGATTTGGAGCCACTTGCATATGCACGCTACTCGGCGGCGAGTGGTTGGTTGATTTTATTAACGTCACACTAGAAGCAATATTGGCGACGGACCTCGAAATTTTGAACCTCGGTCAAATGACGAGGACGACACCTGAGTTGCGACAGATTTAACGTGCATCAGCCTCAACTACACGGCGGGTCTTTAGTGGCATCAAGGCTCGAACCTACGACTCGACAAAAATCGCCCGCCACGAGTCCGCTGCCATATCCGCTGGGCTATCACGGCCGTTGAGAGAGGGGCAGTTAAGGTTTAGTTTAGTTTTTATTAACGTCGCACTAGAAACAACACGAGGGCTATTGGCGACGGACCTCGTAATTTTGAACCACGGTCAAGTGACGAGGACGACACCTGAGCTGGCACCCCCCCCCTCTCCTAACATCCACACCACGCCAACGGGAGGACTTTGGGCCCCGAACAGATTTAACGTGCATTAGCCCCGGCTACACGGCGGGTCTTTAGCGGCCAAGGATCGAACCCGCGACAGAACGAAAACCGCCGGCCGCTAGTCCACGACCGGCAGTTAAGGTTTATGACACAAGAGCCAAATCTGACTACATATGTTGCCAAACATTTGCTTAAACTGTAATCTAGACAGAAATAAAAATGCTAAAATTCCAAGTTAATTATAATTGGTAATTATCTGAATAATGAAGGAAATCTAAGTCGGAATGGCGAAAAACATGACTGCGATTTTAAATGACTATAAAATAAGAAAACAATTCGAAAGAATGATAGTAATTACTCTTTTATTACCCAAAGAAACAGTTTGAAAGAAAACTATCATAAGAAATGTTCACGCTGTAGTGAAAAACAAATGTAATAAGGTGATGCTACATTTTAACCCCTAGGGTACAGATTTATTTGAAAGAATTGTTGCATTTGAAACGGATTTTATTTCCTTATGTATAAAGGCAGTAGATTTTGTGTGAGAATTCATTAATTGAGTGATATGATATACATACTAATTAGAATTATAAATCAAATGTAAATTTATAAAAGAAACAAAATGAAAATAAATATAATCAAGGAATTACAAAAAACAAATTGCTAATATTTCTGGGAAGCGTAACATTTTTCAAAGCAAGTGGGTAAATGTAGTAGCACTTGCCACAGCTTGCACTGCCATGTAGTTCACTTTCCTAATTTTATGAGAATGGCAATTAGTTTAGTTTAGTTTTTATTAACGTTGC
This sequence comes from Nephila pilipes, assembly GCA_019974015.1. Lineage (NCBI taxonomy): Eukaryota > Metazoa > Arthropoda > Arachnida > Araneae > Nephilidae > Nephila > Nephila pilipes. The sequence goes on along the minus strand of BMAW01008202.1, from coordinate 121,584 downwards.
GCTAGAAGCAACACGAGGGCTATTGGCGACGAACCTCGTAATTTTGAACCACGTTCAAGTGACGAGGACGACACCTGAGCTGGCATTCCCCTCTCTAAACATCCACACCACGCCAGTGAGTGACTGTAAAGTTTATTGGCGCAAGAGCCAGATATGGCTATGCTGCGCCAAACAAGATTAAACTGTGGTCTAGACGTGAAGTTGAAAAAAAAGGTAAAAATGGTTGACACCCACACAACGCCAACGGGAGAACTTTGGGCCCCGAACAGATTTAACGTGCATCAGCCCCGGCTACACGGTGGGTCTTTGGCGGCCAAGGATCGAACTCGCGACTGAACGAAAACCGCCGGCCGCTAGTCCACGACCTTGACCACTAGGCTACCATGGCCCTATGAGAATGGCAGTTTAGTTTTAGTTTAGTTTTTATTAACGTCGCACTAGAAGCAAAACGAGGGCTATTGGCGACGGACCTCGTAATTTTGAACCACGGTCAAATGACGAGGACGACACCTGAGCTGGCACCCCTCTCTCCTAATATCCACACCACGCCAACGGGAGGACTTTGGGCTCCGAACAGATTTAACGTGCATCAGCCCCGGCTACACGGCGGGTCTTTAGTGGCCAAGGATCGAACCCGCGACTGAACGAAAACCGCCGGCCGCTAGTCCACGACCTTGACCTCTAGGCTACCATGGCCCTATGAGAATGGCAAACGTGGCACCTTATTGTAGGATGTTGCCTTCGATACTATGTATGGAATATTCCCCTGAATGAGTGTCTAATTTTCGCCTGCAATCGAAATGGTGCATCGCTGTTCGAAGGATGTCCTGGCAATTATAATTTATCACGGTTACTTGTTCCAGTAATTCTTCAGCAATAGCTAAATGAAAGGAAGCAATGCGTGGGATGGTTCTGCTGTTAATTTTAGAATGTATAACTCGTACATTATAAAGCTTGATATCTAATAGATAAAAAAAATATTTTTATACACCGTTACATACTTTCTCATTACAGGGAGCAGCACGCAAACATTTGATGTTGTTTGTCAACGCTTCCCATACTTTGGTTTATAACTTTTTCCGATTTTGCCACCTCCCTTTTTTCTTGTTTGCCTAGGGCAGTCTATCACAAACAAGGTTCACTGAAGGCCTGGAAGGAAAATCCTCTTACAACCGATACCAATCACTCTTATCACGAACATGTTTAATTTTGTCCTTGTTTGAATGAATAAGACTCGCCATCTGTAACTTACGACAAAACAAGTGCATGACGAAACTCAGTCGTCAAATGTACCAAAAAGGTTATAAGGTGTGTAGTCATCTGACAGCCAAAGACACAACACAACGATTTCTTATAATTGCTATGACATTGCGGATGAATTGTGGTTTCAAAAAGTTCTAAACGTTGTGACGCCCGCCCGACCCGGGCGTCCTCTTGTGCCATCACTAGATTCAATTATTAAACACTACGACACAAATAATTACAGAATCCCCACAGCAATGCTTCAACAATTTATTAGTATATATTTAATATGACAGAAATGATTGTGCTCTCTCGGGTAAGCTTTCTAATACCTTAGTTCAACCCACCAATAGTAATCTAACAGACTCTTACCACTAGTCCTTCCTCGACTGCAACTCAGACTCCGGAACAACTGTTGAAAACACTAGGCAAAATCTTTCTACAGCAATCCTTGCTCGAACCCTCTACTGTAAACTTTAGTTCCTCCTTTCTCTTATCTAACACTTCAGCTTCACCTCATCTCACCTACAGCTTTTCTCTCAGATACTCTACTCCTTCCGACGGAGTTTATATATTTCTCAACTCGACCGTTTCACTTCATTCCTAACTGCTTTACATACTAACTTTACGTATCACGTTTCATTTTTGGTTGGGCAAAGGTTGTTTAGTGAAAGCAATCAATCTCAATTGAAAGTCCCCAAGGTTAGGGAAGAGAAACCGCGAAAAGCCCAATGTCACAACGTCACGAAGAGCTCTTTTCTGCTCTGGGACGGAGCTTGGTGGTTGAAGAAGGGATGCAAGTATTCTTTCGATCATATCCCACATATACTCGATAGTATTCAGAACAGGTGAATGAGCACACCTCGGCATGCGTTGGGTATTTTCCGCTTGAAAGAATCAGGGACGGTTGATCAGGCACGGTGACAAAATGCGTTATTATCCATAAATATGAAGTCAGGACCCACAGCATATCGTAACAGGCAAACTTGAGCTCAAGAACAGCGTCTCTATCTTTTAGCAGTCACCGATTTCGTCTCAAAGTTTTGGATTTCTCATGATGCCTGCTCACACCACGACTCCCCTTGATGAAAAATGGTATCTTTCCATTATGTTTCCCAGGCGAAGACAAGTTCCTCGTTCTCGCTTTGCCATTAACCGATAAGAATCCGTGTTCGGACTAAAGCGAGATTCGTCAGTGAACATCAAATAAGCCTATTGTCCGAAATTATAACACTGATGTTCCAAACTCCAGTTTCAACGAACGCTTTTTATGCACAGGTGTGATGGGAATGTAAAGTGCTGCTCATCAGACGTTGAGGCCAATATGCTTTCCTGTAAACAGTTTGTCTGGAAACTCGTACTCCCTTGTGGCGGTTAAGAGACATGAAACCAGTTCTTTGGTCCAACTGTCCCTCTGACATTGCGCAGTTATTGCATCCTTAGGGGATTACCTTCTTTAAATAAATAAGGGCACCATGATCCCGAGGGTCCCTGATGATCTTTCTTTCCCCTAGAGTGTACTGTCTTCAATAAATACGGATGACACGCCCCTGCGCTCTTCTATTTTCGACTTTTTTCTTCTTCTCAACCAATCTTTATCTTTTTTCATTTTTTTTTTCAAACGTGTAGATAACAAATGCACCTTGTGTGGTGCAGCATAGCCATATCTGGCTCTTGTGCCATTAACCTGAATCATCATATTACATCGTGCACTTTCTGCCAGATATCGGTTTTGACTCTTGGCCGACCTATCACTGGTCGTTGGTTAACATTTCCCGCACTTTGAAATCTCTGTCATAGTCTTTAGATCACAAAATCAAACACATTTAGATTTCGAGATGCTTCGGTTTGTGATCGTCCATATACGAGCATTCCAGCGATTCTTACTTTCGCAAACAGTTGACGTTTTTGTGCCATCATTTGTTCTGTTTAATCGTTAGCAGTGTTTCTTAGCACATGAATTGCTTGTGTCAAATAAGCAGGTTTATCCGCGTTCCGACGCGCGCAGGTGTTACACGCATGAAGTTGACGACTTAAATGTTTTGTTTAAACAAAGTTTCACCTTCAACAAATGATTATTCACGTCTTATTACAAATTCACCAACATTTACTCACGTTTTCCCCATTTTACGAATTTTTTTAACATGTTGACGACAGAGTAATAAAAAAGATGGAAAGTCGAAAATAGTGAAGAGTTGATATGATATCCAGAAGGCGCGTCGCCCGTGTTTGTCAAAGACAGTAAACACCACGAGAGAAAAGATCTCACTAAGATACCTCGGATTCATGATTCCTATACTTACCTAAAGAAGACAAGTCCCTGAGGGACAGCTACATTGAGGGTCTTCACTGGCATTAAGACTCGGCGGAAAGAACGCTGATCGCGAGTTCACTAGGCTACCGCGACCACCAAACAATGATAGGATTAGTGTAAAAAGATAAAAAAAAAAAAATTAGTAGTACCAGTTTGACTGGCGCCAACTTTCATTGCTGTTGGGATTGTTCCTAACAGCAATGAAAGTATACACCAAAACATTTTAAGTTATAATAAGATACATACTTAATAATATTACATATAATGCTTTGACCCAAAAGTTTGTAACATATCTACAACGAAACATAAAACAATAGATTAAGTCAATCTAATAACGGTTTTAAATGTAGACCGTACCACAAAAAGTAAAATTTTCATTTAATAATTTGTATTAGTAAGACAAAACTATAAATGTTGAATAGCAGTATTTCATTGATTCCTGTCAAATTGTTAGGTTTTATTAAATTTTGGGGAAAAAATCAAACGTAACCAGAATTATGCAATTAGTTTACTCAATTATGGTTAGATAAGTAATCAATAAATCAAGCTGACATAGTTCATCAACATTTAAACTATAATGAGTGAAAAGTTTAATTACTTACAAAATAAATTGCACATCATTTTGCATGAAACACAAAAACATTAAAAAAAAATCTAACATGAAAGTAAAATAAAACGACCTATCTTTTGAAATAACTCAGTTGTCAAAAAGAATAGATTAGTAGTAGAGTAGAACCAGATTCAGTAAACAAAAAGAAACAAAATTTCAGAAAGAAGTAAAATTTTATTTATACACATTTTTATACATTGAAAGTATTTTAATAGAAATACAATTCTTAATTACTGACAGTCAAAATTTCCTTCATTAAAATGCATACAAAAAAAAAAAATCACATCAATCAATTTACTTACTTCTAATGAATGCTGCAAATTCTCTCAGTCCTTTATGGAGTTATTTATGAATAAAAGCTATCATTTTAACAAAAAAGCTATAAAACTGTTCTAAGCATTTATTTTTAAAATTATAATCTACAGAACATTACAAGACAGTCGTTCTGATATTTACAGGTGAATGCATTAATACATAATAAAAGTTAAGTGCACATTATTTTGCATATTCATATTTGCATACTGTATTGCATAGTAATATTTGAACTTTATAAGTGGAAAGTTTTCAAAAACAGGTATTTATTTTTAAAAGTATTGAATTTAATGGTTGTAGGGTACATTCCAAAAATAAGCAAAATGAATATATAGCTATTCAAAAGTGATTTTATTTGTTCTTAAAGACATATAATCACAATTATAATAAAAAATATGACTTTTCAAAATGTATAAAAATAACATGCATTCCCTTTAAGTGTAAATATTTTTGTTATTCAGAATTAATTCATGCATTTTGGCAATTTGTACAGTTTTCCACTACAAGATATCACAAAATTACAACTATTATTGTATTATGGAAGCCAAAGATTTGACTTTGAACAGTACAATATTGCTGACTTGAACTTTCAGTTCATAATTTGTAAAGTTATTAAATATACATTAACTATGCATGTATACAAATACTTACAAAATGATAATCACCGGTTTGTTTGTACTATGCAATTAATGTAAAAGCATACAAAAGTTTATTGTACCAAATGACATAGAATTATTTCTCTACATAATGTACAGTTTAGAACAAATCCTATCTGCTTAATTAAGGTTAGTACACTAAAAATCTACAAGTGATCTAATGTTTCACATTATGTTACAAACTAATACAAGTTCAACAATTGCTATATTTATATATATAATAAAAGCTAATGATGAAAAATGACTATGTGGTCCACATTAAATTCCTTATAAAATAAAAAGTGACAACATAACATAAAATAAGTAATTAACAACAATAAGTAATTTATCTACATCAAAAGAGGTTTTTATCTTTTGGTCTGTATTTATAAATCTCTCTAAAACACAATTCTAAAATTTAAAGAAATAGCACAAAACATTAAAAGATTAATATATATAAAAGTTAAAAGAAATTATTTAAGCTTATATTAATTTTAAATGGTATTAAAAGTATTTGCTTTTTCTGAATAATAGTAATACACATAAATAAATAATCAGTCATCAATATATATATATATACTAATAAAATGATGAAAAAAGTCATTTCATTTCAGAATCACTACATAAATCATCTATGTATTAAGACTCATTCAATACTAAATGCATTTTAAGTATGCTTCATATTGCACAAAAAACCTTTTAATTTTCTTTCTTTTTTGGAGGGATTCCACAGCTTTTGTACTTTTGAAGGAAGAAGGCTTATTATGTAAATGTGTCAAAAAAATTAATTTTAGAAACTAAGCTCTAAAACACAAAAAATCATGAACATATAGTTCAGTTATTTCTAAAATATTTTCTTTGGTTCAAGAAATATTTTTAGCTAGTAAAAAAGTCTTAAGATTATTTTTAATAAATGGTTACCCTTTTCTAGTAATTAATCATGTGTAAAGAAATGCATGTAAAAGGTACCATATTTTCCAAAAGTACCATACTCAACATGGTGGATTTTATTTCATTTTACACAGGTCAGAATTCTTTTTCCTAATGAGTATATGAAAATTCTTGTAGGCACTATAAAAATGAAGTCTTCAACCTTTATTCATTAAATGTGTTCTTATTCCAACAAATATGGATTTGAAATACCCAGAACATTAATAAGGCCTGTGCAACCACTGTTAAAGGCAATGAGAACTTTGTACTTGAACTTGTAGTTTAGGTAGAGTATTTCAAAACTATGAGATATTTAAATAAAATTTAAATTTTTCAAACACTACCATCTTATTACAAAACTGACATACAAGAACCATTCTATTACAAATATATTTTTCAATATCTGCAATAACATATAAAACTGTTAAGACACAATATATATAAAAAATGAATGTTATAATTGTTTAAATAACATCTAACATCAAACACTTTCAAGTTAGACACATGATACGACAAAAAATCAATAAATATTTGCCATAAAAAAGGTCTTGTAAATCCATTTTTGAATCATTGCATAGAAAATGAAGATTTCTTAATTTTTCTGAAGATTTCCCATTCTGAACACATATAAATAAAAAATTTCTAGAAAATAAATTGACAAAAAGGATAACTATTAATTGCTTTAAGATTTGATATTGTACATTTACAAAAATAACTTCTTAATTTAATTAGCAAGTATAATTCTAGCATTTTCATTCTAGACAAAAGAAGGCATTTTCTTAAAAGAAAATATTTTTAGTATCAAGTAGTTTTTCTCATTAAAAAATACTCCACATTTAGCATAAGCAATTAATAATTAATCTGTAAATTTTTTTTAATAACTTGCAATTATTAAAAAAATTGTTTAAAAGTATGTAACAGGAATTTTTGTTTATAGTTGATCTTCATTCTTTTTGTTTTTTCGTTTTGGATTATCATCACAACTTTTTCAAGTTAAAACCCCTGATTAAATTTTTATGGAGTTTTAAATATAATTTCATATGAATTTTAAAACTGCATTAAATTTTTTTTCTTCTTTTGTTTCAAACTTATCTACTCAATTCTGATCACACACACACACACAAAAAAAAAGCTGCAAATAACTTAAGCAACACTTAAAACTGTTTCAAATATGGAAAATGGGGCATTTACAAGCAAATTGAAATTTGATCTTTTTCTAACGCTATTAAATTCAAAAATATTAACTTATATATGTCATTATATACATTCATGTTTTTCTCATGTAATTTAAACAATAACTATACAGAAAATTTTGTTCTCAAATTTCACAAGCAACAATTATTAAACCAATAATTAATTGATGAAAAAACATTAATTCCTTGTCAATTTTATAAACATGCGAGATTTTACCTGCATAAAAATAACTCTCTAAATATTCAAAATATTCTTACACTCACTTACAATACGTAATCAGTGCTGTTATTTGTTTTGGCATCTAGAAGTATTAAAACATGGAATAGGACAGTTACAATATAATTTAAGTTTTAAAGAAAAATTCATATATAATAAATTAAAAAGTTTTACCATAGTTGTTACTGTCCATGCCCATGTTTTTCTTTATGCAACTTCAAGCAATAACTACGGCGAAAACCTTGATTACACACTTCACAAACAAAAGGTTTTAAACCTCGATGAATCAACATGTGATATTGCAAATTGTGTTTCTGTGTAAAACCTTTGTTGCAAATGGTACATTTATAAGGTCTTTCCCCAGTATGTGTAATAATGTGATATTCAAAATTTACTTTGTTATAGCAAGTGTATTTACAAAATGGGCATGCATACATCTGATTTTCAGCACTGAAAGAATTTTGAACAATTCCCTTTGTAGTAGCACTTAATTCAGGTCGCTTCCATACATCTATGAACAAAAAAAAGAACATATATTTTTACTTTTAGCAAAACATTTATGCAGATACATTAAACTGAAGAAGAAAAAAAAAGAAGAAAAAAAAAACTTTAATAATTAACAAAAAGTTATTCAGTTTTTATCATACAAATTCTAGGTTCTCAAACAATGTATTGTGTGCTTATAAGAGGACATAATAAATGATTTATTGAGGAAAAACATGCAGTTCTAACAACAGTATACTTTGTCCGTGTAGAAGTAACATGAGGAAATCAGCAATAAAGTAAGATATGGACAAAAATAATTATATATAATTTCACAAACAAAAGAAACTATTTTAAATCTAATATATTTTAAGACACTAAATGATGTCATTTTATGAGGAAAAACTAGATATTTAGACTTTAAAATAATACTTCTAAATATTATGGAGTACTTCCTATTTGCACTGATCCTATTACAATCAGTGCAAAAGAAAAAAGTTGATAAGCAATAGATATCAAGTATTTTACCAGCTCAATATTCATCAGGTACCTTCTTAAAAAGCCATCACCATATTTGACCCTCAGGCAAATAACAAAATGGAAGTCAACCTTAATTATACACAAAACTCTAAAAATAGGGCACAATAACCTTTGTTGCTCTAGATGTCATAAATCCAACTAATTTAACTCTAAAAATGACTTCACAGCCTGAGAAGAAAGAAAATTTGATATTGTTTCCTTTTTAGCACAATGTTTTGTAGGTGTCTTAATCCTAGCCTTCTAATAAACATTCTAAAACCAAAATCTTTTGTTCCATTGTTTCATATCATGTTTACTTTTCATATATTAATTTTTTAAAGAATAAATTATAGTATGATCCCTATACACACTGCTCACTGCTGAATTTTGCATAGCACATCAAATTTTTCAGCTAATATAGCATTTAATAAACATTACAATTAAATACAACATTACGATAATAGCCTGTGTTGCTTTATATCCCTTAAAATCAACCACTCAATATGAAATTCTTAAGATACTGGGGGCTTGAAGCAAATATTTCCAGAGAGATTGTTTTATTAATGTCACACTAGAAACAACACAAGGGTTATTGGCGACGGACCTCACAATTTTGAGCCCCGGTCAAGTGACGAGGACGACATCTGAGCTGGCACCCCTCTCTCCTAATTTCCACACCATGCCATTGGGAGGACTTTGAGCCATGGCAGATTTGACGTGCATCAGCCGAGACTACATGGTGGGTGTTCAGTGGCATCAAGGCTCGAACCTACGATTCGATGATAACCGCTGGCTGGGAGTCTGATACCATGACCACTAGGCAATCGCACCACTTTAGTTCATTTTCTCAATATAATAGTTCAGTGGGTACCTACTGTAATTACAAATACCAATCAAAAGCAAAAACTAGCCAAGTTAATTTATATATATTAACGAACTGATTTAAATTTAATTTTCACATTTACTAATAATATTTTGTAATCTTTGAAATCCGTTGTTTCTTTAGTAACTGCTCAAATCTGGTTACATGATAAATAGTACACCAAGAAAATATAAAATTTTGGCAATACTGAAGTACAAATAATTTTGAATTGAGTTTCAAAATTTAACAGATTAAATATAACTATAATTTATATTCTTAAAATTAAAAGGAAATACACATAAAGGTATTCAAATATTATAATTAGTTTTTCTTTAAATGGATTATTTATAATGTATAATTGAGAAAATAAATCTTTCCAATATAATTTTTTTCATCAAATAAAAGGTATAACACACATAATTCAAATTTTGCATCAGAACATTAACAATAAAATTAATGTATATATAGATTAAATCTAATAAATGTTTACATAAATTTAAATCTAATATGTATATTATTTTATTACACAACAAATTTAATTCTATTAGTTTCTTTAATATAAAAATAAAGAATAAAATTGATAATTGCTATGCTGCAACCTAATCTTTACTCACTTTGAAACAGCTGAATTAAAAGAAAAAAGAATACAAATATAACAGATTATTATCACACAAAAATATATTAACTGAAAGATGACTAAAAAAGAAAGATAAGGCATATTTAAAGATAAAATATTTTTTAAATCATAAATAGATGTATGCTTTATTATGTTTAAATTGAATTTAACTAGACAGAAACATCAGAAGAAATAAGTTTTTCATCTTACTTGTTTATAAAAAATAACACTTTACATTGGCGTCAATCAATTTTACAGAGGAACCAAACTAAATACATTTTTGATTTTCTCTAATCAACAATAACTCTACTCTTATAAAAATAACATACTTCATAGTAAATTTACCTTTAACCTGAAACATATTATAAAATATAAAACATAGTCCAAATGCACATACACATTTATTAGCACCTCATTTTAATTATAAATCAAAAATAGCTATAATGATGTGAAAACTTTTGATTTTGAGAAGTCTTAATATAAAATATAGCAAAAACATATATATAATGGATTTTTTTGTTACAAGTAAAGCAGTATTAATCATATGCAATATTAAGATAATTTAAAAACAGAAAACTTATCAAAAAAAGGAAAATTAAACACAAATGTTACACAATTAGTAATTTTAAGAAAATTAAGAGTTCAGATTTCAGACACTGACTAATTTTTTCTATAAAATAATATAATTAATGCAAGTAATAGTAAAAAATGTTATCACAAATGAAATGTTATAAATTATTATACATAATTATGTAGTTCAATACATGAAATACAATAAATACCATTTTAAAATCAAAAAGTATTCAAAAAAAATAGATACAAAATCGCACAATTCTTTCAGTAGTATTAAAAGCAAATTTAAAATCAAGTATTATAAATTTTTAAGTTCATTAAGGCACATTAATACCTATTTAAATTTTTTAAAAAATTTCAAACAATTTATAATCATGGATAGAAATATAATGCGGAACAACTATTAAGTTGATTTAAAAAATGTTTAGAAACTTCACTTACTGAAACAATTTTCTTATGTATCTTTTCAATGAAACTTAAGGTTGCATAAAAAAAATTTGAAAATGCACACATTATAATGTTTCACATCTTTTTATTGATATGAGAAACTATGTAATTAAAATATTCATTCAATGACGGAAATGTTTTGAGTTTTTTATGTTCAGAGAAAACAATTTCTTTTTTTGCATCAGAAAACAAATTTTTCACAGTTTTTTTCGTTCAGTAAAAACAATCAAACGTTAAGTAAAAGTTCAAAAATGTATTACAAGTTTAATAAACTATCATTAAATGCAAAGGATATTAATTATAATTATCACTTATAATATTGAACAATTTTAAAATAAAATAAATACAATTTTCAAATAAAACTAATCCATTATTACTTCATAAATAATCCAAACATTTGTTAAATCATGGATTTCAGGATTAACTCAATTTGTCATTTTTAAACCATTCATAAAAAAGTTAGAAATTATTAATACAAATTTCAAAACCTTTTTTGGCTAAATAATTAAAAGAATATATATGCATAATCCTGCAAAACACAATTGAAGAAATGCAGTTTCTTCAAATATAATAAAAAAATACAGAATTTAAAGAAATAAACTAATGATAATTTATCAACATAAAAATATTAAATAATGAAAGAAAACAATTGTGTAGCAATACTCAACAGTTAAAGGCATCTGAAAACTATAATGAAAGCTTTCAATTGGTATAAAAGTCAAACAATAACAACAAGAACAAAGCAAAACAAAATACACTTTACCTGAATCAAATTAAATTTAAAGTATGATGAATAGCAATCCTATATTTTAACTAAAATATATCACAAAAATATTTTTTATCAATGATCATTTTAAAAAATGATACAAAAACAAAATACCTTATGAAAAATTATAAATAAAATGAATGACATATAAATAATTACAAGAAGCACATACAATTCAAGCACATATTTCAAAGTAAACAAAACAAACAAATATCCATACGCAATTGATATAAGACTGAAGTTGGTTTTGCTATTCAGTATACAAAGCAAATAAGCTAAAAAAGAAAATGTTAAATTATACAGAACACTTATTGAAACTAATTTTTTTTTTAAACACAGTAATAACAGGTTAGCAAGAAATTCAGAGTGCTGATTAAAAAAAAAGGATTAAACTTTTTTAATATTAATATATATATCCAAAAAATTGGTCCATATTTGTATTTGAAAAACTGGAAAAAATTTTTAGAAAAATATTGATAGCAAAAAATATTAAATTATTTTTGGATATTTACTTTATATTTCTAGAAGTAATTGTCATTGATTTCTGTCATAAAAATGTATACCTTCAATAAAACAAGCAGAAACAAAATTTTTGAAGAGTCTTTTACAAAGTGAAATATTTTTTTAGACTTGTCTTTATAGACAAAATTTTTAATAAATGTAAGAACATAAATAGTAAAAAATTATGAAAAGCATGATCCTTCCAATAGTAATTAAACATTCATTCTGAAAACAATTTTTTCAGTTAATATTCTGTTAAAGTTGCGCTATTTCTCATATACTAATTATGTACTTATTAGCCTCGAAACTTTCTCGTATTTTTTCTCATCAAAAGGATAACTCTTACCCATGCACTATACACATTTTGAAATATTTCATTCATCTTAATCTAATTTTTTTACTGCTTAGAATATACATGAATTAATTAAAAACAATGTCATACTAAATCAAAAGGATCATAAGTAAATATGCTGATGTAAACGAAGGTTTTTATTTCAAGAACTGGAGTTGACATTACGATAATATAATTAATTATTAATATATATACGACTTGACATAAAAAGCCAACAAACTGCCCAAATTGAAATTTCTGTTTTTTCCAATTTCGCATTAAATTAATATTAAATATTAGATCAATTTCATCTCTGCAATATACACTACATTTTAATAAATAGGTAACAAAAACCGTATCTTCTCTAAATCATTTCAGAATATTAGATGAGTAGTTTTAGAATCACCGAGTTCAAAAAAACAAATCAACTAACAGACTCGGATCAAGGTTTTAATAAGTTTTATCATATAATATTTTATTTCTTTTGTTTTTGAAATATAGAAACTTTTTTGAGCTATTATTGACAATTAACCTAAAAGAGAAATCATTAAGACCTTAATCTTATCCTGTAAGAAGGCTTTGCAGATATCTATCAGATTTTCCTGAAGGATTTATTCAATCTCACTGGTCCATTTCTTATAATTAAAAAAGAAATCAACGAAACTCTTTGCAGACTTCCAAAATATATTAGAACACTTGTTAAAATAAACTTTATTGAGGACTTCTAATAAGAAAAAAAACTCGCAATACTGTTTATAAAAGTTGTAAAGGTATCATTCAGGGCGACACAAAATGTTCGGTAAGTAATTGACTTGTCTGAAGGATACTAGCCTTTGTTGCTCTGAAGCTATATCTGATTGCAACAGATGAATCCAAATGCGGAGAGTAGGAAAAGATGGGATGCAAAATAATTTAGCAAAAAGTTCGTTCGCATTTTTGATAGAATTCTTATTACATGAACTGTTTTAATAACTGATCCACTAAACTCGATAATATATTTGGAAATGATTTTCGGCCCCTATTAAATGTCAACATTAGGCAAAAGATAAAAAGATTTAGCTCATCTCTTAAAGTTTAGAAATAAACTTTAAAAAGATAGCAAAACTTGAACAGATTAGCTATGCAAATAGATACAGATTATTAGAAAATCACTCAAAATAACGCATTTAAACGACAAAAATTAAATGTAATTGTATAAAATTTAAGGGAAGTCTTTACTTAGAGGGGTTGGAGATCTTTTCGAAATGTGCCGAGATCGCCAAGCTGAGCAATTAACGTTCCAATGAACTAGAAGGCACAAAATAATTTTCTTATGTCTTGCCCGCCACCAGAAACTTTTAGAAGTAACATTTTTTTTTCGGGGGGGGGAGACTTTTTCTTTTATTTTTAATAATTGTAAATAGTGTTTTGATGTTATCAATTATGGCAATTTCGGTTTCCTCCTAAGCGATAACAAAGGGTTTGAAAATTTTAAATTCTGATACATATTTAATTAGATGCAGTGTCTAAGTAGTCAGAGAAAGAATATCTAAAATAAAGACTGAGTGGTAATAAAATTGATCATTTTGTATCAATATAATTGTTTTAAATTTTTTAATCATAATTTTAATACGAAGATAATTAAAATTATGATTAAAAAATTAAAAACAATTAGTCAAGGTTACAAAACAATTAGAAGGTTACAAAAAGTTACTGTAGAGTGTGTATGAATGAAAGTAGTCCAATAAGGAGGAGAAGGGCAAATGACACTTTATTCGCAAATATTCAAGACTAGATGAACAAAGATAGCAAAACTTGAACAGATTAGCTATGCAAATAGATACAGTTTAGTTCAGTTTTTTATTAACTTCGCACTAGAAGCAACACGATGGATATTGGCGACGGACCTCGTAATTTCAATCCTCGGTCAAGTGACGAGGACTATACCTGAGCTTTCACCCCCTCTCCTAACTTCCACACCACGCCAAAGGGAAGACTTTGGAC
>BMAW01008202.1:90661-102050 GCA_019974015.1 Nephila pilipes | reverse complement strand
AAAAAAATCGCCAAGTTTGGTGCCAATTTTTGAAATCGCGCCAAGTGGTTGGGATAAACTGCATTATTGAAGAAAATACTAGCTAAAACTTGTCGCAAATGTCTAAATATCGCATTGTTAGGCGAGTGAGAACGATTCCCAAGGTTTCAGAGTTCTAGCTTAATGGGAAGTTGGTTAAATTAACGATCGAAAATTTGATAACACACACACACCAAGTGAAATTCAGAAAAACATTTTAAAATAGTTTTAAAAATTGAGGAAAATCAAAGTAATTCTACAGAAGCCTTCATTATGTTTTGCTCTTTCAGATGCACTTTATTGCATTCAAGTAGTAAATATTTGAGAATTTCCCATAGGATTAATATTACGGCCACGAAATCAAAATGGCGGGTAGACGGGAACCTTTTGTTTCATGCTTTGCATTTTTGACTTTGTAAGAATGAGAACACTTTTGATATACAATTGTTGTAACCGATAATATGATCTCATTTTTGTAACAGGTACCGACAAAAGAAATTTCCAAAAAAGGAAATTATGTTACCTTGTAAAACTTTACTTTAATCACGAAATTTATTTTTTAAATTCCTACTATTAGCTCACACTCTCTCTCTATAATTATCTTGCTCAAATTTTCAAAATACTTTATATATATTCATCCACTCAAGTTCAAATTCATTTTTTAAAACTTGTAGTGGATGACTCTTGATGTTAATGTAGTTTTTAAGATATTAATTCATTTAATTAAATTTAATTGATGAAAATGCAGTTTAACCCAACCACTTGGCGCGATTTCAAAAATTGCCAAACTTGGCAATTTTTTTTTTTGGCTGAACGTTAAATCCGCGAAACGGGCCAGGGTAGCCACATTTGGAAAAATACGCCAAATAACTTAATAAAAAGTAACCAATATAAAAATTTTCTTTGTTGACCTAAGTAGGAATTGATTTTAAACTTTTTTATATTACTTGTTTTTTTTATCATAATTCCATTTCTTGAACTAGTTTTGAAAAAATAAAATGAGTTACTATTGAGCCTAAATTTGAGTTTTTTTTACTACTATGTAAAAAATATGTATTTAACATGATGTTGATATTATTTTAAATTAATTCTTTTCGATATATATATATATAGTGTCTGTCTATCACAAAGTTAGCTCATGTCAAGCATTATACAGGGTGTCCAGCCTTAATGTGACCCAATAGCTAATTCCCGAACCGTTCGGTTTAGATATGCACTTCCAGTTTGAAAAATGTTTTAAAAAAGGTAAAGAAAAATTACAAAATTAAATTTTTATACGGACTCCAGGTCCTATCACTTATATTTAGGAAAAGATGCGGAGCACAAAAATAAAGTAAACACAAAAAGTTTCACTTTATAACGATAAAAACTGACCAAGTTATGCCTACATAAAGTTGAAGTATCTGAATTGCTCAGAAAAGGGGGTCATATATAAATTGAGTTTAGAGAACAGTAATTCACTATCTACAGAAAGAGCAAAAGAAAAACATCATAGTAATATTAAAACATCGTAGCAAATATCATGGATTGACAATTTCTATTGCTGTATGGCAAACAATAAAAGTTAAATTAAAGAAATACAACTTGTACCGAAAAGATTAAAACATCTTGTTTTAACAAATAGCAGCAAAAGAATACAGGATTTGTCGTTCAAATTATAGCATAATGTGGAATGATGCGCCAATCATGAATCAGAGGCTTTATTATACTAGAATGACCAAATTAACTTAAATAATGTTCAAAATGACTGCCTTCCGCAGAAATGCAGTACCGAACCCGCGTCAGAAACTCCGCCTGTAGCTCCTGCAACATAGTTGGTGTCACAGACCTGCATGCTATACTGATTCGATTGAGTAAATCTGATTTGAGTACTCGTGGATTCCCATTCGTACACTTTGCTTTTTAGGAAGCTCCAGAGAAAGAAATCCAGAGAACTTAGGTCGGGTGATCGCGGGGGCCACTCCTGTTGACCTCCGTAGTCGATTATTCGAGTGTCAAATGTCTGCTCTAAAAATGCACAAGGTTGAGCAGATTTGTGTGCGGCCGCACCATCATGCGTGACAAATCCCGTAAGGAAACTTCATCTTCTAAAAAATCGGCTAATGTTCCAGATAAAATTTCCGTGTATGATTCTGATGTTAAAGGTCCATCAAAATACATTGGGCCAATTAAGGTGCTATTCCATATTCCGCACCACACATTCACCGATCAACGCACTTGGTGGCGATTCGGTCGTATTAGATTTGGGTTTTCGAGGGACCAAAAATGCGTATTCTGTGTATTATTAGTGCCTTGCCTCGAGAACTGGCATTAATCCAACCACAAAACTTCATTAAAAAAAATCTGGATTTTCATCTAGATTGTTTAACACGAAATTGCAAAAATTAAAACGACGCTCCTGATCTCCGGGCATTAGTTCCTGCGCCAAGACTGGACGATTAGGATATGCACCATACGTATGTAATATGTTCAACACCGTCGATTTTGAGTAAGAACAAACCTTGCTAACATCCCGGACACTACTTTCAAGATGAGCCAGGGCATATCCTGGAACATCCTCAGTAGGTATCCGCAAGCTTGAAGGTGTGGCACGAGACAAGGGAATATGTCTATGACAACTCCCAGTTTTATACAAGCGTTGAACAGCATGAGCAATTGTACAATAAGATGGATGTCTTCAAATGGAAAATTTAATGGCATAAAGTCTTGCCGCCTCTCTCTTATTTCGATTACACTGCCGAAGCAACAGTACCGTTTCGCAGTATTCTTCATTTGTATACATCTCGTTCTCCCGTACTAGAATTCGTAATATTAGAATACGACTGTATGCAATTGCAAGCGGCTACGCAACAGATTTTTAACGTTCGCCATGATCAGTACAGCAGCAAATCAGTCTGCAGTCGCAACAAATAAGTCTATTTTTTGGAACTGCTTTTGAAATGTTTTTTTCGTCCAAAATATTTTATTTTGTCTATGTTTTACACGTACACAGTATAAATTTTATTTCTTAAGTACTTAATTATTGTATTATTAACGTAATATATGTACTTTTAAATTTAAAAACGATTTACATAAGAGTGACGCGCAAGAGCGAAAGTTTCCTGGTAGAGTTCCAATTAATTTCACTTTGGAGACGGCCCCTTACTAGCTTCTTGAAAATGGCCGAGAAAATGGATGAAATGTATGATTTTCAAAGTTCCATAACTCGGCCAGTTTTTATCGTAATGAAATAAAACTTTTTGTGCTCCGCATCTTTTCCTAAATATAAGTGATAGGACTTGGAGACCGTATACAAATTTAATTTTTGTAATTTTTTTTGTAAATGGTTTTTTTGGTTCGAAAAGCATTCTTTACCTTTTTTAAAACATTTTTCAAATTGGAAGTACATATCTAAACCAAACGGTTCGGGAATTAGCTATTGTGTCACATTAAGGCTGGACACCCTGTATATCAATTCAAACAATATCATAAACAGGTACTTTCTGATCCACCATCTTTTTATAATGCTCAATTTTGATTCAAATGATTCAGGTAGTTCATCATCAGAAGTTGACATTGACGAATTCTATTCTTGAGATGGACAGATAGTATATATATATATGTGTGTGTGTGTACACATTCTTTTTACTGGTTTAAAAATGATTTTACTTGACTTGTAATTTAAAAATACAAAAACATTATTTAAAAATGAAACTTAAAACTACTCAAGGTACTTAAAATTTAACTTATATATGCTCAAAGAAATATTAATTGTGATTTAAAGAAATAACATACAAACATATTTATTGACAAAAATACATTAATTTTGAAATAAACAGCCAGAAAAGTATAAGAATGAAGAAAGTGTAGAAAAAATTACCATGAGAAATTCGTTAAACATACCGTTATTTAATATGTCATTTATTGATGAGAAAAATAATTTTTAATTAAAATTTTATTTATTTACACTGTAAGCTAACAGTAAAAAGAAGAGACAAATTGAATAGATCCTCTGGATAAACGTGGTAGTAAAACAATATTGGTAATTTTTTGAGCTCTACAAAGCAGATGGATATAGACTATGGCACTGTATTGAATCGCCCGAAAATTTTGTATAGTATGTTCGTTAGGTAGTGTGAGGGTAGGTCTGAATATAATGATTAAAAAAAAAATGTCATGCTTATATGTTATATTCTAAAAGACGGTGTTTCAGACATAATTGGAAAAAAAAAAAGTTTGTTAACGATATATTAATTGTTTTAAGCTTTAAACGCCTTTAAGGAAGCAAATAAAGAGTATTACTGGTATCTAAAGCTTTTCTTATATCGCAAAGGATAAAATGCCACATAAGGGGCAAACAAGACATGCGTTGTTTGTGGCGAAAGTACTGTAGCTAAAAGAATTGTGCGGGAATGGTTTTCTGGCTTACGAGGTCGTAAACCTGGAGATTTCAACCTTGATGATCAAAAATGTTCCGGGTAGACATTCCGCAGATGATCGGAGATTAAAATACTGATAAAGAATAACTCATGCTGTGCGACACAGAAATTAGCGGAAATGTTAAAATCACCAAAACACACCAAACACAAGCATTTTGGGAAGCTTTGCTACTTAAAGCGTTTTGATGTATAGATTCTCTACGATTTAACGGGAAAACATCTGATGGATCGCATTTCATTTTGTAACTCGCTCTATAAAAGACAGCAATTTTGAATCAAGTTGTGACGGTTATGAAAAATGGATAATGTACAGGGGAAAGCTAAATAAACCATTTGCAGCCGCTCCAAAAGCCGGCCTTTATCCAAAGAAGATCGTGTTCTTTGTCTGGTGGAATTAGGAAGGAACCCTGCATTGTGAGCTATTGCCAAAAAAAAAAAAGACGCGGCGATAAATTCAGAAAGTATTGCTTCCAGTTAGATGAATTAAAGGTAGCAATTGAGCATAAATGACCAGAAATAACGGACTGGAAAAGCTCCGTGTTTTTTCAGAACAATGCGTAGTCTCATGTGTCTCTGACAACTGGATAAAAATTGTTAGAGATAGGTTGGTTTCTTCCATCCCAGACTTCGTGCCCTCAAATTTCCACCTATTTCAATCATTAATTACAATAGTGTAATTTTATATTTGATTAATAATATAGTTAATTCGAATAATAATTATAAATAGTAATAATTCGATAATCGATTAAGACATATCCTTTAATTGAAAAACTTCAACTCGATAAGAAAAATCACGCAGGAAAGTTTTTCACCGCAAAACTTGAGAGGCTCTGGAAAGACGGAATTTCAAGTTACCTGAAAAATGAATCCAGGTTGTGGAACAGAATGGCTTATATGTAATTTAATTAATAGTATACTAAAGTTTAAATGTGTTGCCTTTAAATTTTCCTTCAAAATCGGCATGAGCATGATTTTTGACTTCTTGTTTGGGAAGACGAGTATATTCTATTCCAGGTGTGACTAAGTGATGGTGGAGTTTAATGGCACAAGGACCAAATGTGGTTATACGGCTCCAAACAAGGTGTTACTGAAAAAAAAAAAAAAGTAAAAAGATGGAAATTGATTAACATTAAAAAAAATAATAAAACTGATTGACAAGCAGTGGTGCATTCAGGAAATAATTTCGGAGGGTACATTCGTCATTGTCAAGAACTAAGCAATTTCTTTGAATTAGAACTGCATTTATATTTTCGAGAAAAATGCGTTCATCCGACTGACGGGAAGATCTTTATACAGAATTGGCCACGATCCAAAATAACACAATTTATTTTTTCGTCTAAGCCTAAAAGCACTAGTAAGGTTTGTCTTTGAAAATTGTTGAAGTACTTTAAGTTTCGTTCAAACCTCTTGCGTTTCTTTCTTTGCTCATAAGAAGTGAAGTATCGAGTATTTTATTATACAAGCATATTTTAGTGAGACTATCTTTCTTAACGAATAGACCCACTCTGTGTCTTTCGTATATTGTGACTCAAAGTATGGAGGAACAGTTGCTGCCTCCTATAGAGATCATGAAAGGCACGGGAAATGATAAATACTTTAAAACAACCTTGAGGGATAAAGAACTTATAAAAGCGAACACAAAGCAAGAAAGTAACCGAGATTAATATTCTCTTGGAGAATAATCAAGGACAATATCATATTCCCAAAGTTAATCCCCTATTATTACACACAGAATTTAAGAGTTAACTTTCAAGTCATGCGAACATCCTAAACATGTCCTTTAACGGTAAAACAAAACTTTTTACCGTAGACCTTTTGTATGTAGGACAGATATTGTCGTTAGAAAAATTATCAAATATTTCAATTAAGACCAACGTCATATGGGAAGGAATCGCTTCCAGATTTCTCTTCTTAGGAATTTTGGCTAATAAAACACTGACAGATTTAGCCACAGAACTACAAAACACAAACAATATAGACGTTGATTTATCAAATCCGGAACAAGCCCAGACATTTCCTCTGTATTGATAACCAAACTAGGAACATTATCACCAGAAAACATCAAACGTTGGTTCATAAGCCTTAATATTCAACTTTTCATCGATAAACCAAGACAATGTTCTAAATGCTTTAGTTTCCTACACCAATATCGATTTTGTCAAAAACCTGAAACTTGCGTAAATTGCAGCACATCCCATACATGTGAATGTACATCTAATAAAAAACTTCATCGACTGTAAGGGAAACCATCCAGCTAACTCACCATAATGTCCTACGTATATCAAAGAAAAGCAAATATTGGAATTGAAAAGCAGGCAACACTTAACACTACCGGAAGCAAGACGAAGATTTCGAGCTACTAATACTGAAAACTATTCTGAGGTATTAAGAAATCAGTCACAAGCTGATAATATGCAGGAAATTTTGGATCAAAAATTTGGAAAAAATGCTAAATTCCTTTCAAACTGTATTGGAAAAACAAACACATTTTTAATGGAAGTTTTTCAAAAATCCCTAGAAACAATGTTCACACATTTAAGCAATATCTTGGAAATCGGGACTTGTACAATATCCCCAACCAGAAAAAAAATAGGCACATAAAGGTACTAGTAATCAAATTTCCTCTATGTCCTATAATTAGCAGCACCAAATAACATAGAAAGAGGAAAAGAAGGGATTAAATAACCAAGTTTGAAGGTCTGTTCTATACATTGTTCCGAATTGTACTATAGATTATGAACTTAACATTATCTTACAATTGAGCGATATATCCTTGAGGGAAGGATATAAATTACGAGTTGTAAAAGTTTCTTTTTTCTCTTTTATTCATGAACTTTTTACAGAGGAACTGTAGAGGCTTAAAATTAAATCTATATGGTTAAATATCCCTCCCTTCTCACAAGCAGATTTTTGGCTGTTTCAGGAAACCTTTTTGAAATTAAAGGACAAGTTCAATTTTCCACACAAAATTATTTTCAGGTTAGACAGAACAGACAGATCCGGAGGAGGACTTCTAACTGCAGTTTCAAAGAATATCTCTGCCCAACTATTTCCTGCACAAATAGCGCAAACACAAGATCTAGAAATACTTGTTGTCAAAATAGAAATCTTTCTTTCTGTTTAATTAATATCTACTCACCGAGAGGATTAAATATTTCATTAGTAAAATCTTTCTTGGAATCAGTAACGGATCCGACCTTCATTTTTGGGGATTTTAACCTCCACCATCCGATTATTCTACTAAACATAGTAATGACTTTGTCGATTGGTTAACTGACTCAAATTTTATTATCCTCAATACTGCACCCACGCATAGAAGTAATATAGGTACATCATCTATAATAGATCTTACATTATATTCATCAACCTATTTCTATTTTGCCACTAATACTTATGTTTTAGAGAGCTCATTTGAAAGAGATCATTGCCCCATCGTCATAGAATTCTCATTACTCAAGCAGAAAAAGCAATATGTAAAACGAGTAGATTAGCAAGAAGTAATGAAACAAGCACAATATTCATTTACCAACCAAGAGTATGACGAGACAGAACTAACTGAAACTATGTCTAAAATAATTAAAAATAATACTCGAGATATTAAATTATCAAACAGTTCATTTCCATCATGGTGGAACAACACAGGTCTTCTTCAAGCTCAAAATTTTTTTTTCCGAAAAAGGCCATTCGTGATATTTTCCCTCAACTGTGGAACAAATGCAAGCACTATTTAAATAAATTCAGATTTCACATAAAAAAGATAAAGAGATTATATTGGGGCACAATTTGTAACAATACTTCTAATTCAAGAACATTCTACAACATCCTGAAGAAATTTTCTACTGATAAGAGTCCAGAGTCAAATTTAAATATTCTTCAAGTTAATAATAGATATATCACAGAACCTCAAATTAGGGCCAATATGTTTGCCGACTTCTTTGCATTTAATAATACTTCCTATGAACCGCTTCTTTTAGATTTACTCAACAACGAATAAAATATACTAAATAAACCGTTCCATACACCGGAATTAAATAGGGCTACACAAGCATCCAAAAACACTATTCCAGATGTAGATCACATTACAGCTTCTTTCCTCAAAAATTTGAACAACAGTCATTGTTCTTGTTCATTTTCAACATTTATTTGAGAATTCGATTGTACCTCAGTCTTGGAAACATGCAATCATCCTTCCGATTTGAAAACCCTGCAAAGACAAAACTACAAAATCCTCTTATAGACCAATAGCTTTAACTTCTGTTTTTTTTTCTTCTAAAACTTTAGAAAGAATTTTAGCTAGTCGCATATCTTATTTTCTGACAATAGAAAGAAAACTTCATCTATAACATTATGGATTTGTTCCATTTAAAGACTGTAGAATCGCAACGTATTTTATACAAAAAGCTATAGTAGATGTCAAACAATTTTGAACCTCGGTCAAGTGATGAGGACGACATCTGAGCTGTCACCTCCCTCTCCTAACTTCCACACCACGCAAACGGGAGGACTTTGGGCCCGGACAGATTTAAAGTGCATAAGCCCCACTACACGGTGAGTCTTTAGCGGCCAAGACACGAACCTACGACTTAACGAAAACCACCGGCCATGAAAACGATGCCCTAATCACTAGGCTACCACGGCCACTACAATTAATTAAACAGGAAATTCTTTCTGATAAAATAAGACGAGTGGCTAAATTTTTTATTATATCTCATACATCAAATGATCACTTTCCTCCTATGCACCACAATAGTCTTGAAACAATAAATCTGGAAATCATGGAGAAGGGAACAGAAACAACGTCATGAATATTTTTCGTATTGATGAAAAACGAATTATATTAATCCCCAAATTGATATATAACTCAGATCTTCCTTACGAGATCTATGCAGAGAAATTTGGATTTCAAAATAAAAACTTACCAACTCGTACAATAAAAAGACAATTTGAAGAAATAGTGAATCATAGATTCAGAGTTTCTTTCCCCCTCCAAATAGCTACGGATGCGTCAAAAAATCAATAGCAGGTATTACGAAAAATACATCTTTCGCCTATGGAGTAAATCATATCAATTCCATGTTTACAGCAGAAACACTTGCCATATGTCAAGCGCTAGATGACTAAACTGAATTTGAAGGAAATCTATTAATTTTCTCAGATAGCCTTTGTGTGCTATCAGCATTAAGAAATTACAATATAAAATCAACAAAATTCAGTGAAATCTTCATTCAGTCACATTTTCATACTCAAGACGATTCTGCTTTGGATTCTGGGACATTCGAAAATAATCTGGAATGAACAGGCGGATTATCTTGCAGAATCGGTAACGGAATCCATTATATACATTGGCTGGATTGCCCCAGAAGACATCAATTGCGATATTTTTCACGACAGAATGAAAAGAACTAATGGAAACTTTTATTCAAGCAAATATTTCGGAAACTTAAGAAACATCCCCACTATAGACATGATATCTAAATGGACAAAAAATAAAAGAGAGTAAATACTAAGCACTCGAATCAGCAAAATGATCATAACTCCAGGGCTTTCACATAAGTTCAAACACACAATGTAGAACCTGTAACCACGTTAATGATTTGGAGCATATTCTTTTGACTTGCAATAATTACACGTCCCATAGAGAAATCTCTGGAATATTCTCCAGATAGACCCACAGCACAATATTAATTTCAAAGAATTTTTGGAGATAACCGTAGCTAATAAACTAGTTTTCAGAGCATTCTTGCAAAAGATGAAATATTTTGATATTTATTGAATTAAAAGAATCTATGAAAAAGGGTATAATAGCCTTTGTTGCTCTATATCCCACAAAACAAATTTTAAATAAATATTTCGTCCATTAAGTAAATCAGGTAACGATAATTTACATAGCCCGTGGAAGATAAATACACATTCCAAGTGCGAAAACTCCAATCGAAACGAAAACAACTTCGTCTTCAATCGGCCAGAACCTTCTTCGCCACTTGACTTGTTATCCCCCCCCCACTCGCTCGTGTCTCAGCCACAGGTTTAGAACTTCTAATGCTGCTTTACTAGGCGGACGCCTTGGCAGTACAATGGTAAGCGAGCTTTACATATTTTTCCGGATCCTTTTTCGCGATATCAATCTAATTTCTCCAATTTAAACTTGTTCAAATAGTGAGATAATTTTATCAAGTTATAAAAAATACAAAAATAAAGATCATTTAAGAAAAATAATACAGATAGTATGAGCACAAAAATTCCTACTTACCACAATCTATAGAATCCAACATGACTGAGAAAACAGATAAAAATCATTGAATGATTGAAACAAAGAACCAGAATTTAAAAAAATGGTTAAAAATGTGCGAGTATAATGAAATAAAAACTCCTATCCATATAAGTTTTTACAAAGTTATATTTCTTTTCTGTTTTTTGCAAAATATCTAAGACTTCTTTACTGCAGATATATTTTCATATATGTATAACAAATAGTCCATTTAAACGCATTTCAATCATACTATTCCTTCAGTTGTTTTTTTTTACTTCGCAATGTATACTTTTAGAGATCCAGTTGCCTGAAGCAACTCTATTTCTACATAAGTTGAAAGTTTCTTTTTCTTTTTTTTAAAAAATATTTCATAGTCGTAAACGATATTTCAACAGTACATTGTTAAAACAGGCAAAGTCGACTAAAATTATTTTAAACTTGATAGAATTTGAGGAAACACCTACGTTGTACTCTTGCAAAGCTTCTGGAACAGTTAATCTTATTGTGCCAGTAATTTTTCCCCCATAGCTAATATTCAACAGTCAAAATACTTATATTACAATCTGACAAATGCAGAATACGTTTCTCTGCTATGTGAATATCTTTCTTTTAATATGCAGAATTACAGCACCCCAAAACTGATTCAAAATTGATATCCTAAAATAAGATGGTGATTATGTTGCAATATTAGAATAAGTTTTTT
>BMAW01008202.1:14549-87513 GCA_019974015.1 Nephila pilipes | reverse complement strand
TTGAATTATTGACATGTTCTACATTTCTGAAGTTTAGATTTTATTAATGTTGCACTAGAAGCAACACGAGGACTATTGGCAACGGACCTCGTAATTTTGAATCTTGGTCAAGCAACGAGGACAACTCCTTAGCTGGCACTCCCCTCTTCTAACTTACACACCATGCCAACGGGAGGATTTAAGGCCTGAACAGATTTAAAGTGCATCAGCCAAGGCTACACGGTGGGTCTTTAGTGGCCAAGGACCAAACCTGCAACTGAATGAAAACTGAAGGCCATGAATCCGAAACCATGACCATTAAGCTACCGTGGTCACCTACATTTGCTGAAAATATATACAGTTAAACAAGAATTTCTTAGAAAAAATCCTTTATAATCCTTTTGAAAAAATTCAAATTTCATTAGAATAAGGATTGCTAATCTGTAGCACATGAGCAGCAGTGGAGTCCTAACAGTGGCATGGGAAGACTTATTGAAAATTTTTTAAAAAAAGTCATCTCCAGAAGTTTGTCAAAATCCATAAAAACTTTACTGATATGCTACTGAATAAATCTTGCCCAAGAACGCCACTGCTTGACACAAGTACACGGTTGGCAAGATAAAAGGGTTTTTTTTGCTTGAAAATTATTTCAGAAGAAAAGTTTTTAAAGTATAACTGTAATATCCATCAAGAAACTATATGGTCCAAGGACTTAAACTTGTCTTCTTTTGTTGATCCTATAGCATGCAGTAAACAAAATATGAGTTCTGAATTGACAACAATATTGGGAGCTTTTTCCAGTAAAAATGGATGAGGATGGTGAATTACTCCTTCATTGTAGCAAGTAATGGCTTTCAAAAGGAAATGCCCTTGTAAAGTTTTGGAATTTGAGGGAGTGTCTTAAAATATCTTGAAGAAAATAATAAACTTCCCAGTGTGTGTTTGCTTCTCAAGAATGAAGATTGGCTATAAATAAAGCTTTTTTTCACCAATATCATAGGACATTTAAATTTAAATGTGCAGTTATGGGGAAAAATTATATTTTTCCTATTCTAATTAGCCATATATCTTCTTTTGTGAGAAAACTTTTGCTTTTCCATTAAGATTTAGGAGGAAAAAAGTAATACATTTCATATTAATGCAGGAACTAGCTACCAAATCAATAATGCTCTGAACTATGATAGATTTAAAAACTTAATAATATCCATTTCGAAAGCTTCATTCAGTGCTAGGTTTGATGATTTTAAAAGAGATTAAAAACAGATTTTTCATAAATCATTTTTCAATTTCTTTATGAGACATTAGTTGCCGCCCACCTGAACTCCAAATTGAAATTGACTTATAGCATCGTACTATACTAAAACACAATGTATTAATGTACTTATTTCAACTGCAAGTGATCCAAATGATGTTGAGTCTTGGAAATTTGTACCAATAAGTGATTTTCCAAGTTTACATGATTTGGTTGTCAGCTGTTGCAGATTTGAATCAACATATGTTTGTGAACATAATAAAATCAAAAGATCATTCAAGATTAAGTGATATGCACTTAAAACAACAAATTTTGTTGATAACTTCAAAAATTTATTTTAATATAGATGGCTGGGTAAAAAACTACACTAATATAGTATTGACTGTTTATTAATTACTTAGAATCAAATGTTTCAAGTTATTCTTTTTTATTTTAAACAAGTACCTAGCTTGAATGACTGAGTCTTTACAATGTCTATTTACAGTAAAACAACTCTTGTTTTATTGGTTACTTTATTTTTTATACCTCTACTACTCAGATTTACAGAAGAAAAAAAAAAAGATGTGCTATTTACAAAAACCTTGTAATCAATTTATAAATAGCTTTTTTTCATTTATATACATATTTGTATATATATATATATATATATATATATATATATAAATGAAAAATCAACTTTTCAAATTTCGATATTTGAAAAGTTGGAAGTGGCACACGATTTCTTTTCTTTTTTTTTTTCAGATAATGGCATTCTTCCGAGATAGATTGGCCACACTAGCATTAGAATGAAATGCATTTCAAAATACAATTACAGTCATTTACCAAGAGAAATTTTCCATCTATACTGAATGGTATACACAAAATTGAGAAGATTTTTTTCAATGCATCTTTGCTATATAAACAAACACAAACTAAAGGTTTTTTAACTAATCTTATTAAACATTTAAAAAAAGAATTTATTTTGTGATTATATATATATATAGTTAGGTAAGATTTTTATTAATCAAAAACTGTGCAAAAGAAAAGTAAAAAATTCCCATAAGAATAATGGCAAAAGATCTAATTAATTCCAGTCCCTTGATTGATTGATTTATAGAGATTTCATTGTAGTTATTAACAGTTTAAGAGTTATTTGAACAACTAAAAAGTCATTCAACAAACTGCATGAAAATCATATAATTCAAAAATATCATGCACAACAGCATTATTGATGCAACATTGTGAGTGATTATTACCCTTAACTTTGGCAAAACATATTTTAAAAAAAGATTTAATAAGGACTTCTGATAAAAAATGATATAGTTTCATAGAAGGTAAATAAAAGTCTATATATTTTTTGTTAGAGGTTCTCCCCAATTTTTAGAATCAGGCAAATGTTGGACTTGCAGCAAAAAAGTGATCAATTGTTGGAGAGTGGTGGTTAAAATGATACCTGTTTAAGTGCTTCTCAAATTAACAGACAAGTTTTATGAATAGATAGAATACAAAATGTAAAATTCACTTCTTCCAATCAGTTATATACAAATGTTTCTTAATAATAATTATTAAATTACATATATGAACATAAAAGTAAATAGGTGAAAAGTAATTATATACTTTTCAAGATTACTTATTTTAGGTCTAATTAAGTTGGTTGCATTACACAGAATTAATCATGTCAACTAGCAGTAATAGATTGCTATGTACTACCCAGCATAACAGAATTATAACATAAGAAAAATGTTCTGAAAGTATAAGAATCATGACCAATAACAAAAATGTCTATAATTCAGTTAGAATTAATTTCTTAAGCTATTACTAGAAAATGAATTGCTTAGAACATCTTTTATAATACATTATGTACAATATAATATTTTATAATTGCACAAAGCCAACATTTAAATTTAAATTCCAATAAAATTTAAATAAGAATTCACAACATATTTATTTGCTAAATAAAAATAAGACTAACACATCACTTATCAATAAGATTACTTTTACTCATATAAATTTTCCTCTATTATCAAAAACTAAATTATTTTTCCATCTATTAAAATGTGTTTAAGAAGTTGGAATTTAACTATAATCATGTGAATACATTATAAATATGTATTATAACGAGTTCTTAGAGATGAAATAAAAATAACCATACTTCTTTTAATAACAGCCACTTGTTTAAACATTCTACAGTTTGAAAGGCTTCTGGGTAATTATTTCCTTCAGAGCAAATCAGAATTAAAGCCACCAAAGGAATAGCTTCTTTTTCACTGAGGGAAATAAAGCAATTCTATAAAATTTTCTAATCAAAATCATTGCATAAGAAAATTACAAGTTTTAACTTCATAAGCTATAAAATTAATATTAAAATTAACTCAACAAAGTAATTTATAAGAATAATTTGGTTTCATTCCAATAATATATAATTTCATAGTAAAAATTAATGTTTATTTTAAACATTTTTTTTCTCCTTTTTTTTGCTGGAAGGTCTTCTCCACATGCTCTTTGGAATTATACATAATACAACTGTAAGGTTGTCTTAACCTAATTTTAAAGAATAGAACATAAATTCAGGACATTTTTTTCAGATTGAAAATTGGTTTCAACATTAATGTTACATTCTGACTTCCCTGTCCTGGATTCAGCACCATATTTTGTAATAAAATCCATTTCTGTTTTAATCAACTATTTTGTTCAATAAAAAAATATGTTCTATAATTAATTCTTTTTATCTAAATGCTAAATTAATATTTAGTTTTACCAGTTAAAAAAAAGGCATATTCATATATTATACAAAATAAATGAATACTCAAATTATAATGACAAACTGACACTAGGATAGTTTTTCCATCTGAAAATGCATTTTGAGTTTTGGTCCTACTCCCAAGCATTACGCAAAGGCAGCACTGATTTATCTACATATAACTAATATAATGTATGTGTGTGTATATATAAAGATTTCTTATTGTAATTATTCTGAGACAGTTTTTCTGTAATTCATTTTGGTCCTGGACCAATCATGCCCCGCATGCCATTGTTTAATTAAATACTTACCTGATAAGGATAATTAACTAACTGTAACTGTTTTACTCAAAGTTGTTGACACAATATTTCATTGTGCATGGACCCCAATAGGCATATTTAATTTAAATCACATCATTTGGTGGAAAATATTCTACAATTTTCAACATCACAGGATTATGAAGGTTTTTGGATTGGAAAGAAAATCCCCTCTGTCCAAAGTTCAATGTTCTACTGGAATGCTGTATGTATTCTTTCCCCCACACAAATGCAACTATATCAATGCACCCATTCTTAAATTTTGATAAAATAAAGTAAACATCATAAAACTAGATTTTCTAACATAATATTTATACAAACACTAATATATTACATTACAGAGAGTTAAAGAAGGCTACATCATTTGTGCATTTTTAATTCGACATCAAAGAATGGAAGATTGTGGAAAACAATTTACAAATATAAGCAAGTCAATAACTCAGATAATTGAAACATAAGATGATAATTAAAAACTGCCTACAGTTCAGAATATTTATAGTAAAGCATATTGACTGAACATTAAACAAAAAGCTTGATTATGATTTACTTTAAGCAACATTTCATGTATTATAAAATATTAATTATGGTTAATTTAAATTTACAAATGATTAAATATAAATAATAAAAATTCTAACAATACTGATGCCAGGCTCATAGATAATGTTAAGCAAAAATTTTGCAAAACACAAAACCTATTTTTTTTTGTGAGAAAGCTAATAACAAATCCCTGTTAATATTTTACTTAAATATCAACACATCTCTGCTTTGTTAATGAAAATTGGAAATTGTTTTTGAAAAATTTCTTTCAAATTATATAACTATTTCTAAAATGTTTTCTTTTCCTAATTTCTTTCTACAAAGTTTTCTAATATAATGATTTCTATTTCATTATAGATCTCTTCACATATACTGTACAAATCATTCATATATATCTTGAGGTATTGTATAGTCATCACACAAAAAAAGGGTACATTTTAAATGACTTTCACTGCAGCTGGACAAAATTGGCATCAATCTTAGCAGCTCAAAGGGGATTATGGTATGACATTAACTTGCATTAACTCATTAAAAGGAACTTCCTGATTGTCAACATCACATTTTTCCTGTATCTGCTGAAAAAAGCCCAAATTTAAAGTTTCGTAAATTTGGCAGGAAGTTGTACATTACAGAGATTTAAAAAAATATCATTTCCTAATGTTAAATGAATGCCTGAAACATTTGACACTAAAAGTTTTCTACTCGACACTTTTCAAAAAATGATAGATCCCCCCCATTTCAAATACATTTTTTAAAACAAAAGTTAATATTATGAAAAATAATTAAATATAGCTACAAAAGAAAAGTTAATTATTCTGTACCAAAATTTTTACATATTTAAATTTTTCAAGTCATGAAATCCATGAATCCAAAAAAAATTATGCAATTTCTTCCAATTGTTCAGGAAATATTCAATTCCGAAAATAAGATACAAGATCCTGGAGTTTAAAGGGTCCATATACCAATTAATAAATCTTAATTATTAATCCACTTACTATATGTAATTAAAAATTGAGGAAACTATTATGAATCAGTTATGTGAAATAATTGAACACATTATCTCCAGAACAATTTTCCTCAAATATTTTTGGGACTAATGGCAAGATAAAAAAGAAATTGGAAGGTAGATTATTTACACTATTTTCAGCTTAATACCTCAAATCATTAGAATATGCAATGAAAATAATTCTTTTTTAGAAGTTAAGCCAATTAATTGATACATTTACATCATAATTTAGCTCTTTTTGAGCCAATAACATTGATATCAATTTTGTCCAGCTGTGATGAAAATTTTGTTAGTTAATAAGAGTGTCTCATTCCCTTTTTATGATTGTGATACCATTTAAGAATCCAGATGAACAATATTTCCATGAAATTATGGAGAAATTAATATGGAAATTAATTTGTACAACCCTTATTTGACAATTTACAACAATAGTTATTTACCAGCTTTCAATGAGGTATTTAGCAATGCCACCACCAGGAATCATAGAAAATTCTGATGATATAACTTTCGAAGGAAGAGCAAATTTTTTCCACCCAAGAGTTGAAAATGCGTCAATTGTATCAGCATCACATGAAGCAGTTAAATAATGTATAGGAATTCTATAAGAACAAAATCATAAAATTTCTAGTTCACAGTAAGAACAGTTGAAACAAAAACAATTTTTTTTAATTAGAAGATTTGAAAACTATTGATTTTCATGTTAATGTATTTTAAAAGATAGTTTAAAAACTTTGTTTTATATAAGAACATATAAATATACATATTAAACATTACCCTTTAATATCATCTACAGTAAAAAACTCAGAAAAACTACTGGCCAGTAGGATGGTCTGTTTAATTTTTTGATCTTTAAAAAGGCTAGTCAAGAATGTAATGTAACTTGGTATTTTAGCCTGGAAAAAAAAAAAAAAAACATATATGAATGAAGTTTGCATAATTCCTTTAAAAAATAATTGAAATATTTATTTGAAAATGCTTTAATTAAAAAATTGCATAATTGCTTTTAGACACAATTTTTAAAGCATATCATGTCAAACTTACAGTTCACGACACCAATTTTCGTAGTCCAGCCAATATCATGATACATATTTTTTTATAAAACAAATTTACAGATTAATTAAAAAAATTTTGATTTTATTATACATTATTTAGAAATTACAATTTTCAACAATAATCAATTACTATGGCCAACTTAGTATTTAATCTTCTCATCATAATTGTTCTTTTTTAATACAGGTCTTTTTGAAGTAGAGTTACATTTAAAAATTTTCCTTAGTTTTTGTCCACATAAACATAAAACTATGTTTATTTGGTCTACAGGATCTTTTGAAATTTATGTGCTAGTTCTAATAACAGCTGATTCCCAAACTGATGTGAAATAATTCAACTAATTAATCGATTTTCAAACTGTAATTGACAATCAGAAATGAATATCACATGAATAAGACTTTTTTATGAAATTAAAATTATATTTTTTTTCAATGAAAAAATAGCATGGTATATCTTGCATGCATTTTGCAATATAACTTTTATGATATGGAGCTCTTTTTAAGAAATTTAAAAATATTTAAAATTAAATAACTAGCAAAAATCTAGTTGATAATTGAAAGACATATTTTTAGCATATTAATCATCAAAATCATTTATTGCAACAAGCACACTAATTTGTCAAACTTGAGAAGAATGATATTTCAAAATTTGACACATTAAATGTGTTTAAAGAGTTTTTATCAAGAATTAAATATTCACAATATGTACATTTTGATAATGAAATTTCAGTGACTCAACTGTCACACTGCCTTTTATTTATAAGTTTATTAAAACTTATTCTCTATTTTCAGTGCTTAGTTTGCAGTCTTCCAGGCTCATTTTATATTCTAGCCATACCCAGGAGTGATTTTCGTCTCACCTCCATTATAAAAAATAAGCCCCATAATCGGAATCAATTATCAGACAAAGAAACCTATATTTTACAGCGCAGGATGAAAAAAAAAAAAAAAAAAAAAAAAAAACGGGGGAGGGGGAGAGAAATGTATTTTGAATGCCCGCAACTATTTTTAAACAAATTTACATATGCATGAAATTATGATATGTGTTATCACAATAATGTCAAAACAAAATAATTTGTTATCGATGTTTTATGTATAATGTGACATTTGTCTTAAACTTTTAAAAACATGTCCTCAAAATAGTAAAAAAAACTTCTATTTAAATTTAAAAGGAAAAGTACCTTTCATACTTAATTCTTTTCCAGATTTACCCATATCCTTTATATTTAAATTATCAATTTAGTTGTATAGAATTTGCAAGAAATGTAAGTTTAAATAAATATAATCATAAAGGAAATGAATT
The DNA here is from genome assembly GCA_019974015.1 of Nephila pilipes. Taxonomy (NCBI): domain Eukaryota; kingdom Metazoa; phylum Arthropoda; class Arachnida; order Araneae; family Nephilidae; genus Nephila; species Nephila pilipes. The sequence continues at coordinate 79,351 of BMAW01008202.1, read as the reverse complement.
GCAAATAAATTTTTTTATGCACAACTGTAATTTCAGCTTCCCATCAGGCACTTATGCAAGAAAAAAAGAGCAACATACAGGAAAAACACAATAATTTTAATAGCAGAAAATTTGTTCTAAATGCATAAAAAAAAAAATGTAAAATTGTTTGGATCGAATTTGTGAAAAATTTAAACCAGGTAATACTATCTAAGAATTAAATAATATAGTTGTGTTTTGATTTAAAATTGCATCTGAGTTGGAAGTTGAAGCACATTTAACATTTTTTTCCAACATAAAAATTCAAAACTATTCACGATGTCATAAAATATAGTATTCTCCAGCTGTTTTTTACCCTATGAGTGAGTGTTCAAGTTTCTTAGAATTATTCAAGCCATTATATATATATATAGTTTTTTGCCACATTTTTCCTTTAACACAATACAACTCATCTTGATTCAAGCAAATTGGTTCCTTACAGGATCCTATACCAAATGCAGCAGACAACTAACAGTTCACTGTATAAGACTGAAGACACTTAATATAATATAGTCCTTTTTCATGTGTAATAGAAATATTCGATAAAATCTATACTTACAGTTATTAATGGAGCTCGATGTTGAATGATGGCAATTTTACTCTCCTTGCATACATACACTGAAATTTGAATTTAAATTATTCAAAATTATATGGAAAAAAGAAAACCATAATACAAATCATACAGTGAAATTTAAACACAATTTCAAAAGTAAAAACACTTTAAACCTGGTATACACAATGAAAATATAAAATTCAAGTGTTCATCAAAATTACTACAATTTTCAATCAAACAAATTTTGGATAGACAACACTATTATTAAGAATTGTAAGCAAGTTCACAAAAAAAAAAAAAGATCGCAAATTGAATGAAACATTGAGAAAACATTGGCACAAATAGGGAAAAAAAAAAAAAAGAAAAAAAGAGACACATTATAACACATCTGAAACATACAAAAGAGTTTAAAGTACATAAACATAAATTAAATCACATCATAAACATTAAAAAGAATCATTAGAAAATTATAGTAAAAAGAAGTTAAATATTATATATTGGGATAAGTAGAAATAATACAAATTAATAGATTTATTTGGTAAAACTTAAAAATGTCATATAGAATTATCTCCAACTCGGCAAATTAAATTATTACTATCATTAAAAGTAACATTACAATTATAGATATCAAAATCTTAATAGCTATCTTATAATACAAAATTCCAGCAAATGTAAAGCAAGATTATTGAAAAGAGTTTGGCTGCTGTTGTTGTTATTGTTTACTTTCTTGAAGCATATTTGAACTGTGCATTTACTGGTCCCCAGGATTGGAATGCTGTTTACTCCAACCACTCTTGGTGATATTGCGCTTAATGAGGCTACCCTGTTTTCCTCTACTCTATGATGTTTTTAGATGTGGCAACCCTTTTGATTTTTCAATTTCGGTCAAAAGTTTTGATTCTTCATTTTATGTGGGCTCATTCGTTTTGTTATGGATTTTTTTTTTAGCAAATTAGAGTAAGGGAAATTTTGCACCTTCGTTCCAAAACTGAAACTTTTACTATTTGAGAGTTTTTATTATTATTTTTTTTTGCAGGTTTGTTTGTAATGCTTTGGTTTTTTTTAACCAATTAAAAGACAGGAATTTTAGTGCTTTCATTTGAAAACATGAACTTTTGCTTATTGAAAGAATATTCTGATTGACCATTTCTTTGTGCCTAGACTCCTTTGATTAATGTGTATTTCTCTCTGGAATATTTCTGTGTATTTTCACTCTAATTTAAGTACCAACGATGGTTACTAGTATGAGTATGAAAGAAAAGAGAGAATTTCCAAAAGATTTTACTGAATTCAGATGTGAAAGGAAAGCTTCCTTTTTTAAAAATTTTCAAAATGTGAGTTTTTTTTTTAAAGGGTAATGTTTCCACAGATAGATATGAACGGTATTACAGGAGGATATAAAATCATCAGAATTTTTGCTAGAGAGTCAGGAGGGGTTTGTTGTTTTTCCAGATTAATCTGAAATTGCATGATTTTGTCCAAGTAATGAGATAGTGCACTAGTTAAGAATGAATTGAAGAAACAGAAGTCCTTACGTTTTGTCAAAATAGAGAGAAGTTCGCTTTTATGTGAATAATAATAGCTATGTTTGATGTTCTTCCAGTAACTAGATTTTGCTAGGTAGGTGTATAAATGAGTTTTGTCATGGGTTAAATAAACAATCATTTGTATATTGGAATGTTTTGTCAAAAGAGAGATCTGTTTTAATGTCCAGAAGATAATGCGAAATGACATGATTAATTTTAAAGGAAATTTTATTATTTGTTATGTTCATTAAGTAGCAAGATTTTGGTTTCGAAGGTGCACAGGAATGAGTTTGAGTGATGTTGCATTAATACTTTCAAATACTTCATTCAGGATTTCATAAGATGTTAATGCTTTATACTAAGTATCTGCTGGAAAAATAAGCAGGTAAAATATTTTCTTATTTTTTGCTTTTCTGCCTTGCAGACTTCAAGTTCTACAGAAAAAAAAAACACCAACATTGGTGCTTTTTGAAATTATACCAAGCGGTTGGGTTAAACAGCATGCTCACCAATCCACAGATAACTGATCCAGAAAAAAAAATCTCCTCTTCTAGACTAGATATTAGACACTTTTATTCTAATTTTGCTGGTTTTGACAAGTGAGAGATGAACTATTCTTCCTATATAAGGGGGGCGCAGTAGCCTAGAAGTCATGATTTTGGATTCGTGACCAGCGGTTTTCGTTCAGTCGCGGGTTCAAGCCTTGACTACCAAAGACCCACCATGGAACAGGGGCTGATGAACATTAAATCTATCTGGGCCCAAAGTCCTCCTGTTGGCATGGTGTGGAAGTTCAGAGAGAGGGGTGTCAGCTCAGGTATCGTCCTTGTCACTTGACCATGGTTCAAAATTACAAAGTCCGTGGCCAATAGCTCTTGTGCTGCTTCTAGTGTGACGTTAATAAAAAAACTAAAAGTAAATTAATCTTCCTATATAGGAAGGAAAGTCATGTTGAAAAACTTTATGAATAAGATTTTGAGAAAATCGTTTTCCCAGACAGTATTGTAATTGATATACATTTCAAGTTACACTGAGTCACTGGAACATTTTAGTTTATATTTTAGACAGTATCTAGTGTATCTGATCAGTTTACATCACTAGTCATGAACTATGTCTTAATTACCTTTTTGCTTAAGGTAATATGAGATTGGGACCAATGCAACAAGTGAACTTAAACTTCAGATTCATTAGCTAAAAAGCTTCAATATCATAAAGCAAAAATACAAAATAATGATTTCAAAAAAAAAAAATTGTCATTTTCATAGAAATTGTTAGGGAAAAAATCTTTCGTTAACTTTACAAAAACAAGTTAGTATTTACTTACATTGACAACTTGTAGTTAACTCCTGACAACCAGATTTAAATGGATCAACACCCACCATAGGAATGATGCTTGGATGATTGATATGGGCAGCTTTTTCTACATTTAGATTGTTGAGCAATAAATCTGCTGCTAGCTGTCCTACATTACCAACAGATATTGAAGGCTAAAATAAAAGACAGTTGAGATTACAAAATTGATCTTTTAAACATGATTGAGTCTCATCCACTTATTTCTGTAGAATTGGAATTTTATCATTTTATTCTTAATGGTTAGAGAAGTTGTTTGATGATTCTTAAAAAAAAAAAAAAATATGATTTTTAAAATTTACCCATATTGAGCTAAAAGTATTTATTAATGATTAAAAAATCTTCTGACTTTTCAGTAATACAATTCTCCAATTAACTTCCTCTGCATTATGTATTAGTTCACAGATTTGATGGGTTTTTCCCCTTCTTTGTTGTTAAATTTGATACTTTTTTTAACAGGCTAGCGTATTCTCAGTAACTCTGGACTTCAGTTTAATTCTAGAAATAATTTTCTTTCTTCATTTTTCAACCTTCAAAAGTTTCTTTTCCCATTGGCATGCTGTGGAAGTTAGGAGAGGTTTGGTGTTATTGATGTCGCACTAGAAGCAACATGAGGGCTATTGGCAACGGACCTCGTAACTTTGAACCTCGGTCAAGTGACGAGGATGACACCTGAGCTAGCACCCCCTACTAACTTCCACACCATACCAATGGGAGGACATTGGGTTCCGACAAATTTAATGTGCATCAGCCCCTGCTACATGGCAGGTCTTTAGTGATATCAAGGCTTAAACCTGCGACTCAATGAATACTGCCAGCTACGAGTCCATGGCCACTAAGTCAGGAGAGGGTGTGCCAGCTCAAGTGTCTTCCTTGTCAATTGACTGAAGTTCAAAATTACAAGGTTCATTGTCAATAGCCCTTGTATTGTTTTTAGAGCAACATTAATAAAACCAAACAAACAAAAGTTTCTTTACAACAATACTAATGATCCTCACAATTTTTGTGTGCAGAACTTTTTTAAAAAAATAACTGAATAACCATTTATAGAGATTTTTACAACTTTTCTATAAAAAGCTCGCAAATTTAAATGTATCACTTAATGCTAATTTAGATTATTTTTATATTTATAGTAATTTTATTTTTTTTCTTACTGTTTTGGATTAACTTTAATAAGTTACTTTATTCTTAAAAAGTTTTTGAAAGTACAGTTTCATATACATCAATGAGTTTGTGAGCATATAAATCTACGCAGTTTTCAAATGAGATGATCCAAAGAAAAATGAATTGCTTACCTATAACATTCCTACTTACACAATATTTCATCAGTTATAATTATATCTACATTAGTTAAGCTTTTTAATTCAAAATTATCTTCTGTTTTTGAAAGATAGATATTACAATTTTAATGCATTAATATCAAATGATAGCAATTTAAAGTAGATAGTCTGCATACTCAAAGATCAGCTAATTTCCATAACTTGACTTTCTTCAAAATTAAATATTTTTTCAATTAAGAAACTGCACAATTTTAAGTATAAACTAAATCTCTTAATAAGTTGTAATTAAATTAATTTACGCTTAGAGAGATAAAAATACAAATATAAATTTATGTTTAGAACAAAAAATAGTTAGTTTAAAAATAAGAAATACAATAGAAAAATTAAAATGGTGATGATAAAGACAATGGAGCAGCTTTAGTATTGCCCACCTGCCTAATTTGACTCTATTTTTTAGGCTCCAAGTATCGTGTTTTAAAAAAGGGTTGCCATCAAAAATTTCCAATGAAATTCTATGTTCAAAAAATAAAACATACAATTTTTTTGATACTTTTAAGGGTACTGGATATGAGGGTGAAAATATGAAGCCGAGTTTAAGATTCTATCTTTCTGTGACATTTATGTTTTAAAAATTATTCGTACATGGTAGGAATTTTTTTGTGTAAGTAATAATATTTCAATCATTTTATTGATTTACACAAGAATTTTCTTAGTCAAAAAGTTCTTTCCCTTTAAGTTGAATATGTACATGATTTTTCAGGTATATTTGCATCTAAGTGCTATTTTTAAATATATATATACAAAATATTTTACTCATCATATAGAAAACAATTCATAAGATATAGTGAACCTTATCTTTTAATGATAGTATTGTATATTTTCTTTGAAACAATTATAGAACTTCGTAATTTTGGAAAATTAATTTTTCTTTTTATCAAACAAAAAACTATTTCTTAAAACTTAGGTATTGCTTAGAGTGCCATCCAATGGGATGTGATAAGGGTTGATACAAATTATCTTTCACCAAACTTGGTGGTGTTTTTTGACGAAAAATTTGGGTGGGCGATATTAAAAGATAGCCAAGACAATTTAGTTTGTATTATATAAATATATAGGAACGAAAACTAGATTCTCTGTAATCGGAGATTTTACAGCTTTTCAAACACCTCAAATCAACTGATAATGTGTCAACAATTAAGACAAATTAAATTAAAATACTTTAAGTTGCTGGAACCTATTCATATTCTAAATGAATAATACGAGAAGTATTGAAAAAAAAAACTACTAAAATATGAGCTATTAAAATTTCTGTTTTAGTAATACACCAATCTAAAATTTCTGTTTTAGTAATACACCAATCTAAAATTTCTGTTTTAATGACACATTAATCTAAGATACCTGCTTTAATAATACAATAATATAAAATTTCCTTTATTTAAAAGCAAAATCGCGATACATCAAGTGCAACTTATAAATATGAATTCAGTAAACTTTCAAGGAAAAATTCATAATGAAGTGTGATGGAAACGAAAAGGCAGCAAAATTCAGAACAAACCAATATAAGAGTGTAATCTTCCAAATTAACGGGGCAACTTTGTTCCCAAAATATAAATTCCACAGAATTCGTTATAAGTGTCATTTTGAATGTTTCACTGTCAAAGCTATCAGATAAAATATATACAAATAGCTCGGTTATCTTTTTTTTTTTTTTTTTTTTGTAACCGGTAAGAAATAAATCGAGTTAGAAGTCACAGTTTACAAACAAAATTATGCTTATTCAGTCATCGATTCAATTTCAGATCAGTTCTTAATTTTACTTCTTATAAAAGATTTTTTTAAAAAAATTATAGCCTCTTAACTTACTTATTATCTTCAATTCTAATAAGTGTTTTAAAATAAAATTTTTACAGAGAATGAATTCAAGACAAATGAATTGCATTTACTCAACAAGAAAATTAAAAAATGTTTTTTAGTCTAGAGTCATCTCAGAGCAAATTCAAATAGGTTGATATTATATATTATTAACAAGATTTTTTTAAAAATTGTATAATTGTAATTTCCTTTTAGTCTGAAAAATCATTAACGCTATCTGCTCGCCTCAATATGATAAATTTTGATAGGTCGGTAGGCGTTACGTAATCAGTGGTGGTTCGTGTTCCCCGTGTACACTGCTCCGAGGATTTGAGCAAAACCTAAATAGATAAATACATTTATTGTTTCCCGTCATGTTATAAAGTAAATTGTTGATACTTTTGTTTGCACTTGGTACTAATGTTTATAAAATGCCTGTTGATTTTAGGGACTGTTTTTGGGTGAGTATTCAAAATTGTATTTAAATTAAGATTGTTAGTTTTTTCATTATCGTTTTTGTTTATTGTGTCAGCTGAGTAGGAAGTTAAAAGGGCGATTTACTAACTGTCTTGTATGCAGATCATTTGGCAAATTATAATTTATTTTTAATTTATGAATCCTAATTATTGTGTTCAGTAAAATTCTATGTAAGATATTTATTAAAAAAAATTATATTTTCGTTGTATTTAAATTTACATGCTGTGTTTAGTTCGTTAATTCTTTTAAGTTAAATATATCAGTGGATTTTATTGTTCTGCAGACATTAAACACATTTTTAATGCGAGCTATTAATTTCTCATTTGCAGCATGATTAAACTTATGCAAGGTCAAACTTCCAAAAATCTTTCATACATTTGTACATTTACAGTGCAGAGCTAATCTATTTCAGTTGCGCCATCGATCGTAAATTATGTTATTACTCTGAAAAATTATCAAGACTATTCTAAAAGAATGATAGTTTATTAATTTGAATTCGATTTTAGCTAGAATTGTTTGATTCTCTAAATTTTTATTTTTCAATCACTTCTAGTTGAAACACTAAGTTAGTAAATTATTTTTTAGTTTGAATTTATTTTCAGTTTTTTAAATAGTTAATAACTTGTAATCGTTCTGGACAAGTTTTGCTATTTGGCCCACTCTGCCTTTCCTTTAAATCAGGGGTCTCCAAACTTTCCAGCCTTAGGGCCATATTGATTACTCCAGTAAATTCCAAGGGCCAAAACCATATTATCATTCATTGTTGCCGGTGGTAAAAAGTTGAATCAGTCCACTAGTGGTGTAAAATATGATTACTTTTTTGCCAGATGCCTCTAGCGACGGGGAAGCTGATGTATTTTCCGTATCGTATGGGTATCCGTTATAATGGGGTACCCGCATCGTATCGCCATAGTAATCATTGATTACAAAAGTAATGAAATACACAAGTAATCATTGATTACTTTTTTCTTCAGTAATCATTACTTCGGTTCCTAACGAGTAACGAGTACTCAAGTAACGAATGAGTATTTTTTTTACATGAAAAAAAAAGTCCGAAAAAGTACGCCACGTTTAAAAAAGGCTGCAAATCGGACTAAAGTCCGCAAAACGGCAACACTGCATATTATTAATTTTCCTGTCATTATCTGTAATTTCTAGATTAGTCGTAGAGTACGAGCGAGCCATGAGGAGTAACGTGACAGGACATCTGGTGGACACAAGCGGAAATAGGTAGTACCTTCTATCGCTAACAGATGGCGTTAATAGCACTTACAGAATAATCTCGTTGGTTCGAGAAAGTTCTGGTGTCTTCCACTCACTTCTAGATGGCAGTAAGTGGAATATATAAGAAGGCTAGTGGCGCAACCACAAGTCAGTTCCTATGACACTGCTGTGAAATAAAATAGTGCGTACCTCCTTAAAACGTGTTTGTGCGTGTTTAAGTTTAAGACATCTTTGTAACAATATTTTGATTTGAATTGTTGCTTTTGTGTGTGATTTAGTAGAATGGAAAAGAAGCGAAAAATTGATAGTGAATGCAGAAAATTCAAAGATCAGTGGAACATTCAGTATTTCGTAATTGAGTCCAGTAACAAGGCGCTATGTTTGATTTGCAATGAAAGCATAGCCGTTCTCAAAGAATATAACATTAAACGTCATTATGAAGCAAAACATTTTCAAAATTACTCAAAATATACAGGAAGTTTGCGGACAGAAAAATTCGAAGCTATGAAGCTCGGATTGAAATCGCAGCAATCTTTATTTACAAAACTCAAAACTGAACAAGAGGCTGCAACTCATGCCAGCTTTCGTGTGGCTCTTGAAATTGCAAAACGTGGAAAACCATTCACCGATGGAGAAACGGTCAAAGAATGCATAATCGCAGTAGCCGAAGAAATGTGCCCTGAAAAGGTAAATTTATTAAAAACTGTCAGTATGTCAGCAAACACTGTGGCTCGAAGGGTAGAAGACATCGCTGAAAATATATCCTCTCAACTGTTCAACAAAAATGGACATGTTGAGTGGTTTTCTTTGGCCTTGGATGAGTCAACGGATGTGTCAGATACTGCTCAGGTGTTGATTTATATTCGAGGAGTAGATAAAAGCTATGAAGTGCATGAAGAACTTCTTGATATGTATAGTATTCATGGCACAACTACTGGTTCAGATATTTTTAAAGGAGTTGAAATGGCCATTAACCAAAAGAACCTTCGATGGAAAAACTTGAAATGTATTACAACTGATGGAGGCAAAAACATGAGTGGGAAAGATAAAGGAGTGGTCGCTCTTGTGTCAAAGGCTGTTGAAAATGACGGTGGTTCAAAACCAATAGTCTTACATTGTATCATTCATCAACAGTCTTTGTGCGGAAAAAGTTTGGATATGTCTGAAGTTCTGAAACCAGTCATATCAACTGTTAATTTTATCAGATCTTTTGGGCTGAATCACCGACAATTCGTGCAATTTATTGAAGAGATTGGAGAAAATGACTTACCTTATCATACTGCCGTACGTTGGCTTAGTTGTGGGAAAGTCCTTCAGCGCTTTTTTGAACTTCGAGCAGTGATCGAAATTTTTTTGAATGAAAAGCATCGCCCTCTTACTGAATTGCAAAACAACGCATGGCTGTGGAAGTTAGCATTCTATGTTGATTTGACAAAACATGTGAACGAACTGAATTTGAGATTGCAAGGAGAAAACCAGCATCTTCCTGATTTATACACTAATATCAAATCATTCCGGAAGAAATTGATACTGTTTCAATCACAACTACGAAGTAAATGTTTTTCACATTTTAAAACATGTGAAATATTCAGCCACACCACTGAGACCGAGTTTCCTATCGATTTTGCAATCGAAACTTTGAGTGCTTTGAAAATAAATTTTGATACTCGTTTCTCGGACTTTGATGCCATTGCGAATCAAATTAAGATTTTTCAGAATCCTTTTGATACTGACATTGAAACCCTAGCCCCGGAACTTCAAATGGAAATGATTGATCTACAGTGCAGTGATATAATTAAGAACAAATATCAAAACTTATCTTTGTTGGAATTTTATAAGTGTCTTCCACTGACACAATTTGATAATTTGCATAAATTTGCTCGTGGGCTGTTTTCTGTTTTTGGTACTACTTATTTGTGTGAGAAGACCTTTTCCAAAATGAAGTACACAAAAAATGTTTACAGATCTAAATTAACTGATGAGCATCTTAAATCTCTTTTAATAATTGGTACAAGTAAAATTAGTCCACAACTACAAACTATTGTCAGTGGAAAATCTCAATTACATAAATCTCATTAGTATTTCATATGTCATTATGCTTGTTATAAGTTATTTTTTCATTTAAAATGTATAAAATGTTAGTTGGATTCATTTCAATAATTTGTTAGTTAGTATATAGTAACCTACAACAATGTTATGAGTAGTTAGCCCATGACCATATCAATGTAGATGTCATATTAATAATTATTCAACATAAAAATAGATTACTTCAGTAAACTAAATTTAATTTGCTATAAAAAATAAATATGTTCTCTAGAAGGAGTTTTCTTTCAAGTATGCTAGCTCTCCGCGGGCCGGACAAAATCTGTCCGCGGGCCGGATGTGGCCCTCGGGCCGTAGTTTGGAGACCCCTGCTTTAAATCATAGGGCATCCAATGCATCTTTTTGCATATTTATATTAACCATCCATTTAATAAAGTAACTAGTCAAAATTTTTATATATATATATAAATATATATATATACAATATATATATATATATATATATATGTCTTTATATATATATATATATCTTATATATGCATATACATATTGTGTGTGTGTGTGTATAATATGTGCTGTAATATATGTGTGGCATATATTAATAATGGCTAGTATATATGGTAATATATACTGTATGTGTATATATATATATTTGTGTATATATAGTTGTATGACCATATATGTATATGATGTTGGTATGCCATATGTGTAATATATATATATGTATATATGAAGCAATTATGTGTAGTATGTGTAGTATATGTTGGTGTATATAATAGAATGTATATGATATATGTATTGATATATGATATTATGTATATAAAATATATATGTGTATGTATATATATGTATATATATATATAAGAAAAGTTGACATACTATAGTACAATGTATATTATATATATTGTGTATGTATATGTAATAAGCGTATGTTGTATTGATGATGTTGTCGTTATATATATATGAATATATTCCATATGTATATATATTTCCTAAACTTAAATGGTTGCTTCCTTAATTTGAAATTAGTGTCGAATAAAAGAAACTTTTTATTCACAAATTTTGTTCTTTGTTAATCGGAATTCAGGCATTTTATTAAATGAAGCATCTTTTTTATATAGCTTTTACATCTTACAACTTTGACCTGCATGTTTTCTGTTATCTAATGTGTATAAAACCGATTCATGATATTTAACATATAATTTTATTGAATTGTAATAAAAGGTTACTTTTTGTTTAAGATTTTATCTTATTTTTGCCTTAATGTAATAAAGTTTTGGTCTCTAATTTCTTATCAGAAATTCCTATAAGGAAAAATGAATTAGTTACCAATTTGGAAAAAAAAACCCATGTAATTAGATAAATCTTTCAAGTTTGAGTTTAGCAGTTATTACAGTATTTTATTTAAACTAATTCTGTGTTAATCATTCAGAGCTGAAAAGTATTTAATAATTCTTTTTTTTATCTTATTTTTTAAAATTATAATTATTTTGATAGTATAAATATAAATTCTACTAACTATAAAATTTTAATATATATTTTGAGTTCTATTGCATCTTTTTTTTTTGGTTAGATCCTGTTATTTCATTATTTTATTGTTTAATTTTTAAAATTACTGCTACAGCATTTTTTTCAACCTGCTAAGTTGCTTAAACCTGTATTAGAAATATTTTTATTTTAAGGTCTAAGAATCTTATTATGAAGGTTTTTCATTTTTTTTAAAAAATGAGATCAATCACATATAAAATAGTATTTATACAATATTGACCAAAATCATTTTTTTAAAATTAGAATGTAAATGATTTCACCTTTTTTATTTATTGGGAATTCTTATATGTGCTGTTAATCCTGCATTTTTATTATTAAATATAATTTTAATTTAAAATACAAATAAGTAACCTAATTATAATAATCTAAAGAAAAAAAATTGTTTTAATATGTAATTTAAAGTATTATTCATTCATTGAATACAACATGACCCTTTCTTGTTTACATCTGAGTAAACTGATATCAGAACTAAATAAATAATATCTATAAACTAATCTTAACTATTATCTATAAAGTCCAAATCGAAAAATCATCAAATTTTTTTGACCGTTATCTCTGTTGCCACTACCATATTAATAGAGAAGAAATAGCTTGAATTTGGCTCAAATCTCTTAAAAAATTTTGCCAAATTAAAAAGTAATTCTTATGCTCCACCTTGATGTAATTTCTTTATCAAAAAGGTTTTAAAAATATTAACATGTATGTCAAAAAATGATTAATTCATCATGAAATTGACATTGCTTTGATAATTATTGTAATATTAGTTGAATTTTATGCTTAATTTATAATATTTAGAATTACATGTCTGATCAAAATTTTAATGTGTAAATTTCTTAAAGAACTCGCATTAAATTCTGATATTTAATCCTAAAATTTTAAAGCATATTTGTGGTATCTCTATTTAATGAAGTCTTTATTTTGTTTCATTTGTTAATCTTTATAAAAATATTTGAAGCTGAAGTTTTATGATTGTAATGTAATAAAACAGTGGTATCCATTATGTTAAAATTATTAAGAGAAATTTCAAACTTACAGTAATAAATTTACAATATTCATAATTTATATCTGATAAATAATAATTTTTTGCTTAATTAATGTGATGTTATATTCTATTAAAAATTTCATTCATTGCATTAATATTTAGGTACTTTTCCTGAAAAACCATCTTATATTTGCATTGCTAAGTACATTTTTGCTGGTTTCTTCTTGTAATTCTAGGCATTAATATAATTTTCACTTTTGCTAGGTGTGAAATATCTTGTTCTATATTTCTTCACAAAAAGATATATAGCAAAAATGAGAGATTCCAGGAGAAAATGATTTTTTTATTACATCTTAACAAATATAGAACATATTTTTTAACATTACAAGAAAGAAAATTATTGAACACTTTATAGTAGGCATAAATATAAAAACTTTGTTTAACATAGTAGAGAGCAATTTTTTTCTCTCAAATTGATGTGAAGCCATATGAATTCTATTGAATAAGAATCCAAATCTGGCACTTATTCTATCATTTTACATAACTCCGCAAGTGTTAAATAGGTTGACTGTGACACTTGAATGTTCAGTCCAAGAAAATTGTTAGAGTGATATACTGTATAATGTGTGTTTCTGTTTAGCAGCTCTTGCAGATCAAAGGATTTGTATCTTTCCCATCAGTCTGGAAATATAATAGTTCCAAATGTAACATAGTCTTGTATTGTGATTCATCTCTGGTTGATATTTGCAAAATCAATAGTTATAAATTCTGTCTGTAAATAAAATCTATGGCAGTAATGAAAGGAATGCATGTCCTAACAAACCATGTTTTTGTATGAACACTTATCTTTTCCTGAAAAAAAAACAATTGCTACTTTATCATTTCTTCTTCAAGCCACCTTTGATTTGAAACAACTTCATTTTAGTTAGCCTTATGCATAAATCCTTAAAGTTAACTGTAATCAAACACCCTGAATGCAGCTAAGTGTATATTTTTACGATGTATATAAATTTTTCCAGATTCACATGATGTATCAATCCAAATATGAATATACTAGAATTGTAAATGGTTTTACCATGCTGTTATATTTATGCAAATTTCCAGTCTGACACCGAAATTGTCAGTATACTGATTGGTGAAATCATATTTTTGATATGCATATATATGTAAGGCCTGTTTTGAATAGTAAATCTTATTCCTTTTTGAAAAATACTCTTATGCTACAGCTGTGCTGTTGTATAACTTCACACATTAAATATTTTTATTCTTTATTTTGGTACTTTTCCATTTCACTGGCACAAATCTCACCAAGTAGACTTTATTGGTGAAAACACATAATATACACATATTCCGTTTGATGTCGGATGTATCATTTTTTGCGACTTTATCGCCTGCTCCGGTGAAATGGAAAAGTACCTTTGTTTCTTTTATTCGCCTAGTTATGCTGAATAAAAAGCTATTTGTTTTTACCTTCATCATTTGAAATTCTTTTCATAATACAACACACAATTACATTACTACAAATTATATACAAATACTTTAGGCGTATAATTTTCACGAGATGATTATTTGGATACTTCTTATTTTTGTGAATAACTCTATTTCAAAGAAGATGGATTGCCATTTGCTTTTTCCTTGTGCAAATTCCAAAATTTGATATTCATTGCATTCAAAATGGTTTTAACAAAAGGGTGACAAAAAAATATGATTGACTGAAAAAAATTAGTATAAATATTGCACGGAAAGAAGCCAAGCTGAACTGGTTTTGCATCCCTCCAAGAAAATTTGTTAAGACATAATATATGCCAAGTAGTACAGTTATTATGGAGTGTACCTATATTTTAATGTTCTGCATTAAACAGAAGTTTACCTGTTATGTATTTAGTCCATTTTTCATTAACAGCATAAGTGAATGATTAAAACTCTACTCTGTTGGAAACCATTTTTCTTTTGATAGTGTAAACTGTTAAGTAAAACCATAAATATTCCCAGAAATGTATAAAACATTTATTTGTAACGTCAGAGATGACTTATTTGAAGAATTGCAAGTTTTGTTTAGATATTATATTAAATGATTTTGATAGAAAATGTATAATCTCCTTACCCATTTTCATGGTTTGAAATGTATCAAATTTGAATGTAATACCTTTTGTAAGAAAAATCCACAAATTCTCCTATTTCTTTTGTAAAATTCATATGTTAATTTAAATTATATTGCTTATAAAGTTAAACAGCTGTACTTAATGAGAAAAATTTATATATACAGTAGAGAGAGTTAACTGCTCTATTATCAAAGTAAAATTTATCTTTTTTTAAAATCTTGAAATCTTTTTATTTTGAAAACTTTTATGTTACAAAGTTCATGAATAATTAAAGCTTTATATTATAGATGTATCATGTAAGCTGTTGCAGGTTTGACTTTCTTAGGTTAAATAGTTCTGTTAATATACGTAGTAAATTTATAACACGAGGAAAATAAAAAGGGATGAGAAAACTTTTAATGAATGTGAAATGTGATACAATTTTCATTTTTTAAACTAGTATATGTAAATATCAATTAATTTAAAATAACTGCAAAAATTTGGTAAGATTATATTTGTTCAGATTTATTAAATATTTGTTACATTCTTGTAATATTTGCAGTTAAAAATGTTATTTCTTCCTTTCAAAAATGTTTTAATTTGTAGTCGCAATAAATATTAAAATTTAAATAATTATCATTTAAGAATGATTTTTTTTTCTGAAGAGTCATTACTACTACAATAATTTAAGTCATATTTCATTTTCATGTATGTTTCATGTGAAGTATTCTATTCTTCTAGGGTGAAGGAAATAATGGGTTTGATGTACTGTACCGTAACATGAAATATGGCTATGTAGTCACTAAAGATTTAGCAGAATTTTTTAAGGAACGGTACGTTTTTCCTATTAATTCTTTTATTACCTGAAAAGGAGAATTTAAGTTTCAGGTGTGAAGAGATTTTTAATTTTTCCTTATTTTTTTCTACCAGTTAAGATATCAGTTCTAAATTAGTCAAATAAACTTTTAAAAAAAAATTGTTTCATTTCATAATATTAAGGCATATTTTTAATTTGAAAATGAGTGACATATCTGATATAATAGATATTATTAAGTTTCACTGTAAATCTAATTTTTTTTTAAACACAAAGCTTTGTTTTCCATCATTAGTTTATACTACATTATTATAATTATTAATTTATAAATTTTAAAAAATATCTGAATTTAAAGAACAAGTAATTTTCACTTTATAAAACTTTCCTAGAACGAATATGTAATGTAAATATGCATATGTATTAATTCTTTAATATAATTTTTGATTGTGTGTTTAGGTCAGTTATAGAAGAAACAAACTCTAAGCTATTATCCAAATTAGCAAAACATGCTAGTAATTGTTGTTCACTAGGGTAAGTTGTCATATTTTTTTAAAAATTATTTCAGGTTTGAAAATGTTGTCAATCTTTTAATATCTTTATTTATTACCAATTGTTTCAATTTCTATGTCTAAAATGATTAATTTAATTCTCTTAATTTTTTCCCCCAAAACAATCTTTATGAGTTCTTTTTATAGTTGAAGTAATACTGACCTCAATAAATAGTCATCTAAAAATAAAACCAAAGGACAAAAACACATTTTTGCGTGTTAGCCAATAGTTAATTGTTTATATTGCGACGGTTGGAATATTTTATAGCATGATGTTACAGTTTATTACAAGCTGTTTAAATCATCAAGCTATCCATTTTGTGGTTATTGGAATGTGTAGAAATGTTACACATTACATCATTTCCTTATAGATTTTTCATGTTTTTAGTGACTAATGGTCATTTCCTGTCCTACTTATTCTGTTGTAGTCACTAGTGTGTGAAAAGCATGTTTATTTGCAAAATAGGTTTTTCTGAAAATGTTTTCATAAACCAAGGCTCTTATTAAGTTGTAAAAGTACAATATTTGTGTGTTTTTTTGTATTTTGCCCCCTCCCCCCCCTTATTGAATAATAAGTTGCATCATTTTTAAAAATAAAATTTTTATCCTTCAGTGTTGTATAAAACTTTCATTTTTGAAAAAACTGTGTACTTTCATTAAAATATGGAATATGTGTATATGAATAATGTTTTATATATTAATAGTATCTCTAAATTTTTAGGAGCTTTGCCCCTTTATGGGCTATTTTGAAGACTTCCACAGAAAAATTAGCAACTCTGCATATGCAAATGGTTCAAAGGTTGCAAGAGCTTATCAAAGATGTCATTAAGTATTCTGAAGATCAACATAAAAGGCATAAGCTGGTAATTTATTAGTGTTTTCCAAATTTATTATGCATGGTTATTTTTTAAACTATCAATTGATAATAAATGATGTAGTTCTTTTTTCTGAGGTGTATTTTTTTAGTAATATATTGAGTAATATTTTTTAAATTTTTATTTGATTTTTCTCCATATTTACAGCTTTAAGTAAAAATAGTATTTTAAAATTATACATCACTATCATATTTTATATGTATTATGTTATACTTAAAAGCAAAGGCTACTTTTAATTGTTTTACTTTTTTCTAATTAAATGTAAATCAAAATTTATCAATAAAATTTTTAGAAAACAAATATTTATGAATATTCATTTAAACTTGGGAGACATTAAAGAACAAAACTTGCTTCTAGAAATTTGATCGTTAATTTTTAACGTTTTATCCTTTTGAATGATTATGATCTAAATTTTGGTACACTTTTGAAAAAAGAATTATTACCATTTATTGTAAGATTTTTAAAGTTTCTAAATTTTTGCTCATAAATATTTTGAGAAGTTTCATATTTCAAATGTTTTGATTAATCTTAATTTATTTGTTTTAGTGTAAAGAAGAAGAATCCACCACTAGTGATGTCGTACAAAATATCCAGCAAACCACTATTTCTTTACAAAAAGTATGTATGAAGTTCGTTCGTAAGCAGATTTCTTTGGGAATAATTTTGATTTAAAATATTGTATACAAATTCATTTGCATTATTTCAATAATGTTATTTAATTTATTTTTGCAGGCTAAGGAAGCATTCAATGCTAGATCTATAGAATATGAGAAGTTAAAAAGAGATAATGCTTCTTTGAAAGAACTAGAAAAAGTAATTGTATATAATTTTACTTTTTTTGGTTTAACTTCTGTCATTTTTTTTATTCATATATATATATGTATGTGTGTTTTTGTTGGGTGCATTTTTGGCATTTATTGAATTTTAATTTCAGGCCATAATGCACACAAAATTCTGTATAATTCTTTAGCATTTCACAATAATGAAAGAGCTTGTATTATACTTCTTTAAATATTTCATTAGAATTCTTTATTTCATGTTTGATTTCATTATTTTGTAATAAAAATGTATTTTATGAAGGATAATGAGTTTTAAAATTTTAAATTATTTTTATTAAAATTGTATTTTTGCTAAGGATAGCTTGGCACCCTGCTCTTGGGGATTATATCAGGGGCTTTGGTTTAGGTAAGTATGGGTATCATGACCCCCAGGTACCCTAGTGATCTTTTTCTTTCCTATGGGGTTTATTGTCTTTGATGAACACTGGTGATGCACTCCTGGATTAACCTAGTGATCCTTCTCTATTTTCGATCCTCCTTCTTGTTAATCAATTTTTGATTTTTTTTTTCCAATTTTTTTTCACGTGTCTAGACCGCAGTTACATCTTGTTTGGTGCAGCTTAGCCACATGTGGCTCTTGTTCCAATTACCTTCAGTTTCACTTGCTAAATAATTCATTGAGTTTTCTATCCCTATGCATTAAATTTTTTTTATTTTCGACTCATAGGATTTGAACCATATTAAAAGTAATTTTCTAAATCAATGTTACATTGGACTTTATATTAGCTTGCAGGAACTGTCTTAGATTGTAAAATATTTGTAATTTAAATTTAAAATCACTTTATGATTACTTTTTCAAATCTCTTGATTTTTAAAGTCTTATTAACATCTCTCGATATTTAAAACACCGTGTGTCATCACGATTAACTGCGTAACTCTACTTTTATTTATTCTTGTGTCAAAGATTTGCATCTTCTCTTGGATTGAAATTGTGTTCATGTTGAGTTTTTCTTCTTGCATCAAGCAAATCTTTTATGAAAATTTTTATTCTTTTAACCTGAAAATCCCACTCTTATCTTTTGAGGATGTCGAGTCATAGTATTTGGAATTATTTCATTGTGCTCTTGAAGTACCCTTAGCACTTTCTTCTCTTGCTGTCCAATGCTGTTGAAGTGCTCTAGGGATTTGTCCTTGGTACATGTGTCCTTGTTGAAACATAATAGATTTTTCTATAAATTTCTAATTACCTTTTACCAGCATTTCCACACTATCATATTCTGGATGTTTTCACTCTGACCTCTATAGCTTGTAACTTAATTTTGGAAAATTCTTAAATTATGTTAATTTTTATATTTTAATTCTGATAAAGATGTAAAATTAAGGACCTTGTAAATGTTATCAGTTGCTCATAGCGGTTTTTTAAATATTTATTGCATTCTATATAGATGTTTGTAAAATTTTTCTTGATTTGGTAATGTATGTGTTATTTATAACCCTATGAGATATTTTTTCAGTTTTGTTGTAAAAATATGAGGATACTTTATATTTGTTTAGAATATTTCTAGTTTTTTTTTTCTTGTGAAAGGCAAAAATATACAATTATTAATTTTTCAATTTTCAAACATAGATGCAGCAAATTTCCATTGTTTTAAATATTCATTTCACAATTTCCATTATTTTAAAGTATTCATTTCACAATTTCTATTATTTTAAATTTATGTTATTCCATTGTTTTAAAATTTGTAGCAAATTTCCATCATTTTAAAGTATTCATTTACTGTTAAAATATTCACATATAATTGCAAAATTTCAGGATAATATAATCTATGTATTCTATAAAAAAGCTCTTTTTGTAAATTTTCTATTGATGGTTTAAGTTTCCTGTATTTAATCTCATTTCAGATTTATATTTCCTGTTCATCAACTCGCATAGAACCCTGTATTTGAATTCAAAAATTGTCTCAGTAGGCATCTCTAAGGATAAAACTGTAATCTTAATGACTTTATTCTTACAAAATCACTGTTTATTATCATGAGTCTACACCCCATACATCTAATCATTGACCTTTCTCAATTTTTCTCGTCAACCATATTAAAAATCAGTTGTAACAACATGGCCATGGTTGTGATCAATGAATCTCATATCTTTTGCATCAACATTCATTTGAAATTTGTGAATCCAGTATCCTATTATCATTAAAAATTAATCTACCCAATTTTTGATTGCTGTTTTAATTACGTTTTTAATTGGAAATTAATACATTTTCTAAAAATACTTGAAAAATCAATATTTAAGGATTTGTTCTTGAAATGGATTATGTAATATTCTGTATCAAATATGTCTCCCAATGCATCTGGATATCTTAATTATTTTATTATCCGATATGATTATGCATTTATTCTCATATGCGTAGTATATGTATGTGTGTGTGTAGTTATTGTAAATATAAAATGTTTTATATTTAAGTTGAATAATATAATATTCAATATTTGTTATAAAATCTTTACATTTTCTTTTATTTTTCAGGCAGAGGTGAAGTGCAAGAAAGCTTGTAAGTGCTAATTAAATTTAGTGATGATCTAATATTGTATATATTCTGGTCTCTAAATTCTGTTGATATATAAGTTATGTAAGGACAATAAATAAATAAAAAAAAAAAAATGTTTGTAAATTTATCATTTATATCATCACTTCTGTTGGTGCTGTATCATGTATTTTTATTTTATTAAAGCTCTTTGATTGTTGAGAATTGTTAATTAAAGTTAAGCTAAAGTCAGTCCTGGCCTAAGAAGAGTCCCATCAGGCAGTGCCCATCTCTGAGAATTGTACTGTGGTATAATTTCAGCATTAAATTAAAGTGTTGTAAAAGTATTAATTGCTAAATTATTTACCTTTTTTTTGTTTTATATATTTGTTTTATTATACATCTATATCAACAATAACTTTATAAAAATCTCATCAATCTTAACTGTTCTGTGAAATTTTGTTTTGTTCAGAACACAGAAATGAAAGTGAGATGGTTTCTAATCTGGAGAATTGCTTGAGCAAAACTTGTTTGAAAATGTATTAGTTTTAATTTCTTTAATTAATATTTAGTTTGAAAGTAATATAGTATATATTTATTATCAATTTTATAAAATTAAAATGATTTTATATTGTTTTAGGTGAAGATTATAAATCCTATGTTGAAAAATACAGTATTGTCCGTGAAGATTTTGAAAAGAAAATGATGGTTTCCTGTGAAGTATGATTTATTAATTTGTAATTTTTTAAAGTTGTATTAATTTCACTGTTGTAAATTATTGTTAAATGTGCTATTTTTGTGTGTTATGGTACTTCATGTTTGATTTTGAATGCTATTTAATTTTTGTAGAATATTTTGATAATTTTTTTTAGTAAGATAATCATAAAATTTTTCTTTTTTAAGCATTTCCAAAGTATAGAAGAAGCTCATATTAAACAAATAAAAATATTCCTTTCAAATTATGCTCATGTTTTGGAAAGTGGCCATGCTTTGATAGGACAGGTATGCAAAGTTTCAAGCTTATTAAAATTTATATCCTTTACATGTGTTGTCTGTTCTTTAAAATAAGTTGGATGGTATATAAGATATTAATATTTTTTTTTTGGTGAAACGAATGCTCACAAAAATAAAAATATTTTGTATCATAAAAAAAACTTATTTAAAAAATTATAATTACCTTAATTATAAATTTCTTTGGAATCTAATATATATTTGTTATCAATTACTTTTTGGAAGAAATGTTTAAAAAGTACAAAATTTGTATTTATTAGCACTGACTGTTTTACATTTTCCCATTAAATTAATAATTGCAAGTAATTTTGTCAAATTGAAGCTGATTTTTTTTTTTTTAGTTATAAGTTTGATAATTTATCATGCTTTATTTTTATTACAGAATTTTTCATTAAATATTTGCATTCAATTTTTCAAATACATTTGTTTTGAAAAGTTGCTTTTCAGTCTTTTGAAGATTTTTATTTATCTTTTATTCATTGTCTTTTTTTTTTATTTTATAATTCATTTTCATCTTGATTATAATATTGTTCATTTGAGTCAATGCAAACCATATTGATAATATGATTATGTATATGAAGTTTGTTGTTAAAATAGTAGTAGAGTATTTTTTCCATTAATGCTTGAAAAATTAAATATTTGTTAAATCTCAAAACTGTTATTAAATATGAAAATTGCCAAATTAATTATTGCATCTTTATTTTAATGAATTATGTATATAGAAATATAAATTTTTGAAACATTTTTATTTTAGGTGTATGTTGAATTTATTGAACAATGTAATGAAATGGATGTAAACAAACTTCTGGAATTTTTGGTCAATGAAAGAGGTACTGGAGCTGATAGACCAGGTAGACATTTCTGTTTTAAAATATACAATAAATTATGGTAACCTGAATAATGTGTACTAAACATTTAACTTTATTCAAATAGTTCTATTTTGAATATCAATCTGTACTTTTCAAGATTTCTGTGTACAAGTAACTTTGAATTCATGAACATAATGTTTATTTTATGGAATTTCTACTGTCCTTCTGAAATTCACACTATTTTATTTTGGAAAAGGTGTATAGTAATTTTGTAGAATTAGCATTATGTCCATTTATTTAAAAGACTGATGGAAACCTTAGGAATTGATTGCAGATTAGCTATTAATCATGTTATTTATCCTTTAGTAATTAATATTAGTGTTTATTTTTTTATATTTTCTTTTTTTTTTTATAAATTGAATTTTTCATTTATTTAAAAACTGGTGAATGATTGACTGAAAGATGGAACAATGTATTGAATTTTTTTTTAAAAAAAGTAATTATAATTTTTACATAATTTTTAATGTGTTTTTAATTTTTGTTGAGTTTCTCATCAGCAGTATTCTTTCTATTACAAAATGTGTTATTTTTGAATTTTTATCTTAAGGCACATTCTTAAAAATTTTAATTGAAGGCAGCTGTTTTGATATCATTACGTATAATTCAATAGGGGCTGTCATCTTCGAAGAGGCTGATCTGTCCCCTTTGGGTCAGTGCAATTCTCCTGACTCATCAGAAACTCACAGTGAGGAAAAGACTTACAAGAAAGAAGGTAAAAAAATGTCACTTCATCGCAAAAGCAAACCATCCCGCCGAACTACCTCCTTACTGGACTTGTTTTTTTCATCATCCCTTGGTATGTTTTGTCACCCCGCAAAATAGAGCACTTACCTTTAGCACTTTTCTCCCCTTCCTTTTAACATGCTTCACTTTGTTAAAAATGAAATGAATACTGGTCACATATTTGCTCTGCATAACTGAGGAGCATTTTATTTGTCATGTACTAATAACTACATTTGGGCTAAATTATTAACACAGTTTTTTCCCCACTATAAATCATTTGTATGTTTCTGGGTTATAATGATTGAAGAAAGAGTCTTTTTTTTTATGTGTGTTTATTTGTTTTGTTAGAATGGTATGCTTTAAGGAAAATGTCAATATTGTAACAAATTTCTCTTCAAATGGTAAAATGTGTTTTGAAAAATATATATTTATCAGATGTTTATTGTATAACATTCTCATCAAGATAAGCATTTTTTTTGTATGGTTAATTGCATTCTATTATTCTTAACTATTTTTATATTTCTGAAATTAACTCATTTTCTTTTCCTTGTCAACTTTTTCATTTGATCTGTAAATATATTATTTTTCTATTAATATTTTGATAATTAGTGCTTGTTCAGTGGTGTGTAAGAAAGAGTAAGTTCCCTCTTCTGTAGGAATTCAATTATTTTGTGTGTATTTCATAGCAACATGTAGTAGATATTTTGGCAATCTTGAAGGTGCATTTATTATTGATTCTCTAAAATCTTTTAATCAGTGACTTGAGTTTTATTTTATCTAAGATTTGATTTCTTTATAGTTCCAAAATATCTGAATGCATTGTCTGCAATTTTATATTCAGTAATTTATGTTTTTCAGGACCATGCTGTAAGTGTACTTTTTCATTCACAATATATTCATTAGTATTTAAAGTTTTTGCAAAAAAGTATAGCTGAAATTTTTTTAAAATCTTTTCACGAAAACTATTTTAAACAGTTTTTATTGCACTTAAATCATTTTTATTATGTTTGATCTAAATTTGCAAAATTGAAGTTAACAGTTGAGATACCAGTCACAAAAAAATATTTTAAATAAAAATTTGTTATACATTTAAGTAGCTAATGGAATGTGCTTATTTGTCATGCAAATCACATTGGTTTTTCATATTAAACATTTATATGTATTTTTTGCACTTCCTAGCATGGCTTACATTCCGCTTTGTAGAAATGAGACAGAAATTGGCCAAGAGTTTTCTAAACATTTGGATCTGTCATAACTAAAGAGTGTGTCAGTGTGTTTTGTAGTTTTTTCCATAAACATTTTCCAGGTAACTCTGAAACCAGTGGAGTGCCTAATTCTACATCTGCTAATTGTCAGGTTGACGTCAACGACAGTGCAACATCTAAGTCCTCTCCCCCTGTTAGTAATGCCCTGAATAGGACAAACTTCCGAGCCTCAAAATGTAATTAGGTTTTCTTAATAATGGATTTTCTTTAGTGTTAATTATGCATTTTATATGCTCCTTTGTGAGAAGTAGTAATTCAACATTTTAATGCTTCAGCTTTTGTATATTTTTAAGCAATTGAATAATGAATATTTTTGAACAAAAATGAATGATACAGGAATATATTTTGAGTTTACTTTCAGACAATCATTATTTGATAAATGCCTAGTACATTAATAATAATTCTTTATTTTTCTTTTTTAATATATAGTGCTTGAAAATTAAGCTATGTATTTGTCATGCATGATTTCTTTATGTATATTGAAAGTTTTCAAATTTGATCTTTGTTTAGAAGACACAAAATTGCATGCCTTTCCAAAATTGTTTCCTTTTTCTAGAATTTACTTTTGTATTTACAGATTTTTCTATAAGTAGTAAGTGTTTCATCACCTTAAAATATTTGTAAATTTAGTTTTTTAAAAATATTTGTAAATTTACATTTAGGTGTTCTATTAATTGTCAGTTTGGCCTTTTAAAAGCTGTCTTTGCCCAATGTTGAATAATGGAACTAAAATTCATCACATTTTTTCTGATGGTTCATCTATAATAAAACATATCCTATATTTTATTTCCTATAAAATAAATTTTTTCTTGAACCTGTGAAAGTGAAAAATTGAATATTTATAAAATGTTTCTAAATTTAAAGGATGCATTAAATAAATACATGTGTTATAACCACATTAACTGAAATTTATGTTGGAACATTTTATCTATCAGAAAATGTATAAAGTGTTAGGGCACTATTTTGTGACATTTGGTGAAGACAGTTTTAATTCTTGTATGAATGGACTCTTAATAATAATGTTTGTTTTATGTTACTACTAGTGAAATCATATTTCTTGGATAGTTTATAAAAGGGAGGGGGGAGGGTTAAAATGTTATATTTCCTGAAAGTAGTATAATTGCTGTTCTTGCCACTTTGCTATTTTTCATGTTTTCCTGATCTCATCATACGTTTCATAAAACCCTTGTTTCCATATTTCATTTAATGCCAACAGCTCTTTTCCATACTAACTTCAGTGTTTTCCGGCGGTGATGGTTTGCTCCAACACATGTGTGCATGTATATTGTATTTTTAAGATATGTATTGAAAAATGCCTTGTTTCTGTTTCAAACTATACTGCAACTGTTATGCTTATCTATTATGATTGCTGTGAACTTATAAATATTGCTTAAATTCAATCTTTTTTTTTTGTCATGCTATTTCCACATCTGTGGAAAATATACTTTATTGTGCTTTTCTTTTATGTATAAAATAAAATATTTCTATATGAATCACTGTAATGGTATGTGGATATTTACCTGAGTTCATTTTTAGTTATTTGATTATTAATTTTAAAACTGACAATTTTTTGTGCTGTTTTGGAATTTTTGTTAACTATTGTGGCAAATAAGTTGGAAGAGGCATCATGTAAGTAACTATTTGTAATTTTTGTTTTTGAAAACTTATTTACATGATTACATTTAAGCAGTGTTATCAATGTTCTGAAAAGTTTTTAAATTTCTCTGATAGCTCATTTATTAATTGTGGGAAAAACATTATATAAAGCACAATTCTTTGATAATTTTTTTTTTATATCAAGAGTATGAAATTTGATAATTTAAGATTTTAGTAATCTCTTATAAGGATAATATTGATTCTTTTTTCTTTTAAAAAAAAAAAGATCTGTCATGGAAGATGTTTAATGGTATAAATTACTGATAGTTAAGATTTTAGTTTCTGTTGTGAACCAAAATTGTCTTTTGAATAATTTTTAATTGGAGATGTCTAAAGATTTTAAATTTGCATGTGTTGTTGGTTTTATTGAAATATGCTGTATTGATACATAATATCAATATCAGTGTATGTGTGTATATATATTATTACTGTCTTTAATTTTTTTTATTTATCTGTGATATAGTGGGAGAATATAGATTAAGTTCGTTAAAATATTTAATTATTATTTTTTATTTTAATTTTCTCTCTCTATATATATTTTATTCTTTATTAAATTTTTTCTTCTAAAAATAGATATATAAGATCCTTATGAGTATTATATTCTTAGTTTTTATGTGTAAAAACCTTTTCAAAGTTTGTTACTCATATTTAAATTCACATTTTTAAAGCAAATTGGTTCAATACTATTGAGAAACGTAATTACATGTGCTTTAATTTATTTCATTAATTTGCTAAAAGTCTCAATTTTGTAATTTATAAACATAAAAAAAAACCCTCCTAAATTACATGGTATGATATATAATTTTATCAGTATTTAAACAGAATTCCGTATAACTAACATTTTTTTTTTGTTAATTTTCTCATATTGTGATTTTTTTTCAAATAAAGATATTGAAGTATTTTTTATTAACTTGTATTATTTTATATTTCAAAATAAGATTACCAATATTTACTTTTTTTATTAATTAGAAGTTTTTTGCATGAGGTGATTGTCACTGCTTTCAACTATTATAATTATGAAATGTAGCTTTCAGTCTTTCTGCTGTCCTGTTACAAAATATGAAGAGCATTTCATGTTCTAACTATTTACATTCCCATGTACTAATTACTAACTTTGCTGTCTCTCCCTATGCTGTGACTCGCATGGAACACAGACTGGCAGTCGTATTGGAACTCCTGGAGTTCAGGTGGCTACAGTCTTGTTATTTACTAATATTAAATAGTTTTCTTAGTGGCTGTTTAGAGCATGAACTTGCTTTTTGCTTTGAATTAGTATTTCTAACATTTTAATATTTCTTATGGGTTTTAAGTATGTAATATTTTTTTTATATGCAGATAATATATTGAGCTTTTATATTGCTTATACAAAGTTTTTTGGCCTTCTTTGTTTAACTATAACCTAAAAAATTTAGCATCTTGCGTTTATAATTTTAATTATTTTTAATACATAGATTACAATTAAATGGACGGAGAAAAATTTATGAATATTAAATTGTAATATTTTTTAAAACACTAATGTATTTTTAATAGCTTATATATTTATTATTGCTATTTGTTATTTTTCGAATGTTTAGAAACAGACAGTATTTCTTAAATTTTTTCAAATTGCCACTCTGAGATAAAGCTTGAGATGAATAACTACAATGGAAAATTACTTTAAAAATTATCTTAAATTCTATTTAAAGGATATTTTATTATTCTAATTACTCTTTCAAGTTGAACTTAATTGTATTTACATTTTAAAAGTAATTCACATACACCACTATTTTGTGTTGCTGTAAATAAAACTGGGTACTTTAAGAGTTTTGAAAATACTTGAAATTATATATTAGTTTCATAGAGTGTATGGAAATGATGTTAATTTTCTATTGTAAGAAAATTCAGAAAATTTTTGCAGGAGAATATTTGAAATTCATATTAATTTCTTAGTTAAAGAGTAAAATTATAATGTGATATTCTTATTTTTAACTGTAATGAGATCATTATTTATTTAAATTGGTTTCTAACGTGATTAAATAGTTTGAATAAATTTAATGAATTTGTTCATGTGTAATCAAATTTCAATCAGAGTATTTTCATTCATGCTCAACTTCATTTTTCAAGCTCTTTCTTGCTTTTTAGGCATTTTTTCAGTTCTTTATAACAGCATTTAAAAAAATACACCTGGACATTTTTCAAATTTTATTTCTATCATTATTTGAAATAGGGTTTCTTAAAAGTAAAAGAGATAAAAGGAAGGAAAAAAAGAAAAAGAAGATGAATGGTACTAAGGAAGATTCAATCACAAGTGGAGAAGACAAGTGAGATTCTTATTCTTATGTTTTTGATTTCTGTAATTTAATTTCAGAGTGATGATTAAAAATTTGCTATACAATTATTTGATAGCATTTTCTAGATATATATTTATGTATATGATTTTCTGATAGTGGTTATTTCAGGAAAATATTTATTTCTCTCTGTTTGAAGTGTGTGCAAAATGTACAAAGCACTATTACATATATTCCATACAATATTTTCCTACAGGTGTGGATACTTATTTATAATGATAATAGTGATTTTCATACTATATGTGATATAATGTTTTTTTGTGTTTCCTGCATTAGAATAGATAATTAGTTATTTTTATTTTGAAACTATGAAATAAAGGGAAACATTTATCCATTCACATAGATCTTAGTTTTAATTTCAGTTTGTATTTGCATGAAAAATGTTAAATAAATGAAATTATTATTGAAGAAGCATAACTTAAATTTTGTGCTGCTGTACTCATATTTAAGTGTAATATTATTTAAATTTAAAATCTTAATTCATCTTATTCAAAAAAAAAAAAAAAAAAATTGTGTATTAAAAAAATGAAATCATGTCTTAACATTTAAAATTTAATTTAAATATATAACTGAACTGAACAAATAATTGTAGAGTAAAACAATGATTCTTTCAATGCATTAATTTTCAGTGAATTAGTTGCAAATATGAATTACTTTCCTATGTTAATGTTGCATAATATAAACTATAAATATCCAAGAAGTGATCACATATGTTTCTAAAAATTATTTTTTTTCTTTCTAAGTTTAAAAGAGCATGTTTTGATTATATTTCATTTAAATTTTTTTCTTTTGTTTTGAATATCTTTTAATAATCCTTTTTTTACAGAGATTCTCAAGATCAGGTTCCGGTAAGTTTTTTCTTCCCTTCATAAAACTTTATTACTATTGAAATTAGCAAATATCGTATATATCTCTAATCAGATCTAAAACAGTTTTGTATATTTTAGACCAGTCCTCAAATTGATGCAGAAGGCTTTACCATTAGGCCACAGGAAAGAAATCAAGATTGCATCCTTTTCATTTGTTGTTTAATATTTATTTAGAATTATATATTACTACGAATTAAAAAGATTTTTCTGAAGTCTTGAAATTTAAATATTTTTGTAAAAAGGAATCGTGTACTGCTTGTGGAATTTTTTTGGAATGAAATGATGCCAATTGATGTTTTTGATAATTGTGAAATGATGCGTAATTGTGTTGAGACAAAATAGATGTGCCATATTTGCTTCATTTATATGTGATAAGATGTTTACAAATACATTTTTACAGAATTTTTATTCCATTTTTTTACAAATATAATTGTTTTCTCCTTAACTTATGATTTAGATATGAAAGATGATTTTTACTCTAGTTCTGATAATGATTCTGGTAAGTTAACAATTTTTAGGAAAATTTTTAAAGGAATTTATTTTTAAATGCATGTTAGATATACTTGTATTAGCCACCCAAAGGGGTTTGGTTTCAGGTGAATCTTTTGGCGTACCAGATCATTTTTCAATTTTTTTTTATCTTTTGCTTCGATTTTAATTACAGTTATCTGATATAATATTCAATTTAATAATTTATCGTTTGCTTTAATATTAATATCGGAAAAGTTTACTATTGTCCATCTTTGGATATTTCATCATTTACTTTAATTCTTATATTTAATTGGGTTATTTAATAATAATTATAAAAAAAAAACACCTTGAGTGGCTAAATTTGTTCTTTGCAAAACTTTGCATATAACTTTTTTTGTTTTGGTGTATAATTTATGATGATTATAAAATAACAGTTTTCTAAACTTAGCTACTTGAAAACTTTTTCATGTTAATTTCATTTTCGCTGTAGCCTAATAGTCAAGGTCTCAGACTTACAGCCGACTGTTTTAGTGGAGTTGTAGGTTCGAGTCTAGATGGCACTAAAAACTGCCGTGTTGCTGAGGCTGCTCGTTAAATGTGTTGAGGCTTAAAATTTTCTCGGTGTGATGTGGACGTTAGGAGAGGGAAGTTCCCACTCAGGTGTCAGCCTTGTCACTTGATTGAGGGTCAAAATTACAAGATCCGTCATCATTATCCCTTGTGTTACTTTTAATGTGACATTAATAAAACCAGCCAATCAAGTTAATTTCTGTAAAAGTTGAGGGAATAAGATGAAAGATAGGTGATTGCAATGAAAATATACTTCTAAATAGCATTGGATTTGTGACGAATATAACCTGTAATTAAATATTATATAATAAAGTTTCTTCAATGATTTGTTTTAAAATTTTATAATAATTTTGTTTTTGAATTGGTACAATCTAAAAATAATATTTATTCCTTCATACCATTTAATTTTATAATTGAAAAAAGTTGAAACGTTTAATGCCATTTCTTTTCATTACTACATCACTAATTAATGATAAGATGTAATTGTATCTTATCGGAATATTTTATTACTGTGCTTGATACTTGTGCAATCTTCTGACAACCATTTTCACCAAACCTGAAAATAATGCTGAGTGATGGGATATTCTGCAATTAATGTAAAGCTAATAACCAAACACATGTTTTTCCTATTTTGCTCCTCTGCACATCACCATAATGTCTTAAAAACAAAGATGTGGCTTTAAGAAATCTTGTAGAATCATTATTTTGACTAGATATGTAACCAGATAAAAATAAATAGGTGTTGTATCAGTTATTATTAACAGTTTTGTGAAAATCATATAGATTCACTAGCTGATACCCGCCCGCTTCGCTGGGCAGACGATAATATTATATTTTGGAACCTATACATAAAATATCAAGAAAATTGGAGCATTGAAACGACCTTTGTGTTCTCCAGATGGTTTTTTTATCGGCATTAATTATAACCTTTAACTCCTTTTGGTCTTTAGGAACTGAATCAACAGCAGCTTTGAAATCGTGAATATACCTGTTATGTTCATGTAGCTCCTTTTGTAATTGGCTAATTCTGGCTTAACACCTGGGAAAATACCACAATGAATGTTTCTTTCACATTCATCATCACAGAGAAAGTAAAACTGAAGAAAAGAAGGTTGTTGAGGAGGCTCAGCCAATAGGCTACCTATCCTGTGGTATACCTGGCCCTGGACTTTAAATGTTGGCATAAAATTTCCTTCCTTCAATTCTTTTGCTCCGAATGACGTCATCTGAAAACATCCATTATACTTGCGAATTGTAGAAAGAAAATGTTCTGAAAGCTGATCCTTATGGCTAAGAAGACTATTCAAAGGTTCAGGGAAGGATCTAATAACAGGAAGCAGGACTTGACCACCACTCCAGCACATTCCTGGAGGTTCTTCTATCCTTTTAAAGCACGGCACCTCGAACAGGGCAAACGTTTTCCGATACTGACAATTTTATCATTTGAATAGTCAATATATATTTCATATTTAAAACCAGACAAATTTTTGGAAGTCCATGGCGCTAAATTAACTTTTGATCTTTTATCATTGTATTTAATTACAGCTGCCTGATTCACGTGGGGGGTATTAGAAAAGTATTTTCTTACGCTCTATGTACTTCAGGATGGCTTTTAGTATATTTTGAAGCAGCTTCTCTATGTTCTTCAGGATGACTTTGAATATATTTTGTAGCAGCTGGTCTTACTTGTTTATATCTAATTGAATTTGTGAATCTTTTTCTTCATTTCTTTTACCTTTATTTAGTTGAAGAGATATTACATCATTAATAATTGATTCACTTGAACTTGAAAAATCAATGTTAGATATTGATTGAGTCTTTGAAACTAACACAGACACATTTTCTTGAGGCTGAAACACTAAAGATGACACATTTTCTTCATTTTGTTTCACATTATCATAACCAGGATTAACTTTACTTCTATTTCTTAATCCAACTATTTAAATAAAACATCAAAATGACAACTATTACAGTTTCCCGTAAAACGTAATATTTTTTCCCCCTGAATTGTTCCCCCAACAGAAGCTAAATGGCAGCCACCTTGATAAACTTCGAACTGATAGGGAAATAGCTCTGCCGCCGCCATAATTTAGCAAATAGATCCATACGTGTTTGGTTTACACATTTCGGTAAAATATAAATCGTTAGTATTATAAGGGGCGCCAGATAGCATTTGAGTGTAGCATTTAAACCGATCCCAGTTGTCAAACACGTGAGAAACAATAATATTTCTCATTTTATACGCTATCGATATGTCACCGAACACCAGCAAAGACAGAGACGAAAATAAACATGCTCCGTCGCCAAGAATTTTAAAAACTTTGAAAGGAGTAGGTATTCCATCGATCCAAATATATTCAACATCCATTATTAAGAACTATAACTGAAAAGTAAATATGAAAAATCAATTTTTATTAACCTACAATGAAATACTTTTCAAGTTAAAAAATATAACCGAAATTAACTTTTTTAAATCAAATTATTTTAAAATTCAACAAAAAATACTAACAAAAAAATGAAGTATAATAAAAAATTTTAGCAAAAAGTCACCCTTATTACGTGATCCTTTTTGCAAAAGGATAACTCTTACGGTAGCAGCATATCTGGAACTGCAATTGAATAGACAGAATAGCTCTTAAAAATCATAGCATTAAAAATAATTCTGTATTCTGAAAACGATAAAATATCCAGCCATTTTAAAAAATGAAAAATGTTTATTTCCTAGAAACCAAAAACTAAAAATTACCAAAATACAGAAACAAAACTTTTGCATGATATTTACATTAGGTTACAATTAATGCATACATCAAAATAAATATTTTGATAGCTACTTATTTTTTTTATTAATGACATGAATAACATACCGTTATTATTCATTTGTTAAAAGCCAACTTCAATAACTTGGTTAGATTGCGTTTAGATTTACAAATGTAGTTTATCAATCATTATTAATAATAAAATACTTTTCTCATAAATTTAAAACTTTGCCTAGGTTCCACAACAATAAAAATTATCGTTTGCTCAGCAAAACCGAAATCAGCTGGCGAGCGAAATCAGCTGGGGTTACCATAGTATAGCTTTTTAAAATTCACAATGCAAGGTCATTGAAATGCTTCTACTTGGCGGTGGAAGATATTTGGTGATATTTTGCAAAAAAGAGCCTCTTCTCCAAAATCTTGCCAATCATCCATCAGCGCTTCAATATTAAATTATTTGGTATTTTTCCATTTCGCACGCGCAAATCTTGCAAGTAAACTTAATTGGTAGCGATACACAGTACATGAAAAAATATATTCCGGAATATATTTAAAAAAATATATTCCGTTTGGCGTTGGTCATGTAATTTTTGGCGATAAAGTCGCCAAAATGACATAACCGATGGGTAAGAAAAGATTAACCGATGATAACTACATTTTGGTTAAGAATTCCATAAAATCCGTTCTTAGTGAGCGTCTACATTGCAAAATGAGTAACTGTACCAAATTTCAAGTCAATCGGTTGTATAGTCTTAGAGATATCGTGATGAGTCAGTCAGTGGTATTTCGCTTATATATATATAGATTTTATAGGTGAATTAATGTGGCATTGGAGTCACGGTAAAGAGGACTTATTAATTTACAATCTTAAATGGAACTAAGAATTTTTGGCCAACAAAATAATTAGTATAAATTTTTCTAGAATTGCGCTAATCTTAATGGTCGATGGAAAATTGCTTTAGTTTGCATGTCAATGGAATATTACAAGAGTACCTAGTGCTTTATATGTATCTCGATTACTATTTAAACATTTGAAATTGAAATAAGTTGTATTTATAACATCATTTATTATTTTCAAATCAAAATATTTTTAAAAAGTGTTCTTGTGAATGTTTCTAAAGTGTAATTATTTCATGTAGGATTAATGGCTTTTTTATCTTTTAGATGATGATCGAGTTGGTAGGATACATATTGAAATTAAACCTGTGAGCAATAGCACTGGTATGAGTGCTAGCATTGATGAGCTTATAGCTACTGTTGGTACCTTTTCTTTATCACCTGACCCACAACGTACTGTAAGTGTTTTTGTTTGTTAAACATGTAGAAATAAGTCAATTTTACTTGATTGTGAAATGATTTGCAATTGAAACCTTAATTTTTTTTTAAGAAACTGAAAGAAAATGGAATTTGTTAATTTTGAATAAATTAATTTTATTTGCAGACTATTTAAAATTGTGTAATTTTCTAGGTTAATAGGCCAGCTAGTAGTGCAGCTTCAACTCCCGATGAAGGCCCATTAAAGCGATCAATTTCAATGTCTAATCCACTGAAGTAAGCACACAATTTTTTCTTTTATATATTTTTATATAAATGATGTAGTATATATTTTAGTGGGAATATATAGTTTTATCTAGTAACCTTAATTTTGTTGATAGTTTTAAACAAATTTTTCATAAATATGCTTAAATAAATTATAATATACATATTTATTTCATAGTTTTATTGAACTTTATTAATTATATTTTTACTTGTATTTATTGTGTAGCTTTATTATTAAACATATAAATGAAATCAAATAATTTTTAAACCATTTTATGTATTTTTTATTAAAATTTTCGAAATATGATTTTCAATTCCAATTAATTGTATTTTTATTCTATGTGGGTACCTATGACCTTATATCTTAAAAAAGTATAAAAATTTTCGAATTGAAACATTTCATCAAGGGCTAACAAATTTACTCAGTTTCAAAAAATAAGTTTTTTAAAAACTTGTAAAATAGAATATTTGATGCAATACATTAAATATGTTGTGTAAAACTGATGAAGGTTATGTATATGCTCTGGGAACTCTCTATTGGACTATGATTTACTATATGCTCAGTCCTGTAAAAGTGTAATTATTTCATTTTATGCTGTGCTTCAGTAATATTAGCAATTAAATGTTTGTTAAGTAATACAGTGTCCCAAAATAATGATCTTCACTTGTCTATTGAAAATTTATCATAAACAAAACCAATCCTGAAGGGAAAAAAAAAAAAGGAAAATGCTGTTCTTGGATATATGTAAGTAAACTGTAATTACTTACATATATCCAAGAAATACTGCTGTAATTTATGAAGGGCATGGCTTTTCTAATTTCTATAATGATTTTCAATTTCTACTTGTTACAGTAAAACAGATGGCGACATCTTCAGCATTTTTAGTCCTAGTGCTTCGAGTGCCTCTACACCAACTAGTTCTGCTGTGGGAGGATTTCCAAGTCCTACCAGCACAACTAACTCAAAGGCTCCATCTTCTGTAGATATGACCCAGAATTCTGATTCAAAATATTCTGGTATGTTTTCCCAATATTTATAAGATTTCAAACTACATAATTTAATTTTTCACAAGGGGAGGGAATTTTTTATTGCTTATAAAGTAGCTTCAGAATTTTTTTTTCCTCATAAATTTTTAATAATTGCAATAAAAAAATTAATTTTATAATTTTCTCATTGAATAAGGATGGCTGTATTATTCGAATTGCATGACTTAAAAAATCAAAATATTGACATGTTTTTGGAATGTTTTTTCTTTTTCCATTAATATTTGCCTAAGTTGTTTTTTTTAGATGAATTTTAATGTGTAGAGTTTATTTTTTATTATGATGGGAAGAAAAAGAAGTTATTAAAATTCATCAAAATATTTGTTAACGTTAAATAATATTTTATGCAACTATATAGACATTTAGATGACGATCTTTTTTATATTAAAGCTAAGCTCCAGTTAAAACTTTGGAATCATCCAAGGAGGTTAACAAAGATTAATAAATAAGTGTGTATGAAGAATATATTGATATTCTTATGAATGAGGACTCAAAAAATATTATTTATATGTAGGTAACAGGGTTCTTTAAAAGAACATTTGTAAAAATAACTGAATTGAAAATATATGAAAAATTAACACAATCAATATATATTATTTTTCTGAGTAATATAACTTTTTTTTTTAAAAAAAAATTCAAGCATTAGGTGAAACATCCTCGGAAGTTGAGCCTGAGTTAGCTAATAATGAAGTGCAAAAACCTGTCTCCACAAGTCGAGGCGGGACTCCTACAGGGTCAATTCTGCCACATGTGCTTCCACGTCCCCCTTCAAGAAGAGCTTTTGAAGTAAGGTCATTTTTTGAACTTGTAATTTTGTGTAATCAGAGTCAAAAGGAATTTGAAATTAAATGTTTTACTTTTTTAATGTTAATTTTAAAATTTTATTATTAAATATAAATGCTAATTTATTATTTATAACTTAAAGGAAATATTTAAATGACTAATACTAATCATGAATAAAATTGGTATTTATTTGAAATTTAGCTGTCATTTTTTTTTTATATTATGCTTTATTTTTGTGTGTTTTATTCTAAAACATGGAATTTATTTATTTTTAAAATTTACTTCATTTTATATGTGCTTTAAATTTTCAGTTTCTGAATTTGCTTGCTGATTTTACATAGATGTAAATGTTTACATATTTAATGCTATGATGGTCTAGAGAGACGAGCACTAGACTTTCTATTTATGCTGCCTTTCTAATCGGCACATCACAGTCGCAAACTTTTCATTCATGTTATTTCCATGTGTATGTCGATTGCTGCATACTTTTGAATGCACATTTAATTTAGGCGGCATTGGGTTTTCTTTGGTTAATGTTTTAAGGATAAGAATATAATTCTTAAAAACATTAATGTAATTTATTAAAACAAGGTAAACAAAAGTGAGGTTTATTTGTACATTGATTACAACAAATTTAAATCTTTTGTGTTAAATTTGGTGCCATCTTTGAACCTAAATGTGTGAATTTATATTGTAACATCACATCTGGGTCACCTATGTGGTTTGGACACCCAACATACTCCCAATCAAGAAGGTATTTTAACTTTGCTCAAGAACGCTAGACACAAATTCTAACAATAACACTAATTAATTTATTAAAAATATTTATAAAACTTTTAAATGAAGGAAAACGTGTATAAGCTGTTAACTTGATCAGCTAATGCAGAGATTAAGAGGAAGTAAGATGGAAATAGAGGATTGGACCAAGTAACTTCCTCAGTGATTCATCTCTTCCTGCTTTCTCACCAGTGCTACTTTAAATGTGGTAATAGAAGGATTTCAGTTCACTTCGGCTTCCGTCCACTTCAGCTGGCTTGCTTTGAAAGAATGGCTGGCTTGTTTTTTTAGTGGTAGAGTACGAACAAACTTGAAAGATGCCATCGCAAGTCACCACAAATATCTCTTAATTTTATGCACGTTTCCTTCCTTTTTTTTCCCCCAAGTGATACCTTAGTTTTGTATGTTTTCGATTTGTTTGTCCTTCTGCGTAAGTGCCTCAATAAATTTTTTGTAATATGTTGT
The DNA here is from genome assembly GCA_019974015.1 of Nephila pilipes. Classification (NCBI taxonomy): domain Eukaryota; kingdom Metazoa; phylum Arthropoda; class Arachnida; order Araneae; family Nephilidae; genus Nephila; species Nephila pilipes. Next base: position 41,752 of record BMAW01008202.1, on the reverse strand, counting down.
GATACACATCTTTTGGCCTGTTGATTCTTTATATATAAGGAATGAATTCACAGCAGCAGCAGTGTTCATTAAAAATTCGAAACCTAATTTTTGGTACCGCTTCATTAACTACTGTAATTATTTGTTGTATTCAGCTATGTTACCTAACAGGTCAATAGACTTCCTCAAGCTGGGCTACTTTACCTGACATAACTGTTTATATTCTGGCTTGACTATCAGCATGTGGTCCACTTAACAACCGACTATGACATGAACAAAATGGCAAAACAGGCTGGGCATTAAGTGTGTTAAATAATATTTGTTTTACATCATTTAATAGAATCTGAATATGTAAAAGTAAATTGTTATATTTTTCTATAATGTGTATTTCTGATTTCATTAAATTGTAACATTGTAATTTAGCACCATCCATGTACCATTAGATGGTAGCCAGATGGCGCCACATGTTCTTTTTGGTTAGGAGCGCTAGCACGTGAAGTGCTAGCTTAATGGGAAGTGAGAGACTTCGTTAGCAGAATGATGGAGTGATGTTCCTGAACCTATGTTTTATATATGTTTTGTATCCTGTCTTATGTTGTGGAACGTGTTAAGTTTTAAATAATATTTGTTCCTGAAACTATCCCAGCTGTTCATTATTTTGTCCTGAAATAATAATGTTAGAGGGATACATTAGCATCCAAACGTGTGGCATGACCCATCGGACATTTTTTCCCCTTTGATCAGCTCACTACTTGTGGGCAAGTTTCAGTGTGTGTCACCCCGACACTTATTTTGAAAGTGCTATGTGAAGTGCTCGTTTGTTATATTTGAAGAAATATCACCCGATTATTTAACGTGAAAGATTGCATGATTTATATTTGAAGAAATATCATCCGATATTTAAAGTGAAATAGAAGAAATATCACCCAAGATATTTTAAAGTAAGAATTCATTGTCTTTTGTGCGAAGTGCTCGATTTGTGTTGCAAGAAATAACATCCGATATTTCTGTGCGTGAGTGAAAATCCTTGCTTTTAATAATCATACTTTGATTTATATAATGTTTCAAATCTATTTATTTTATTCTCTCCATACTTGATATATTTATAGTCTTCAGAAAATTCTATTTTTGTGATTTTATCTCGTTCTTTGAGTATATTTATTAGTAGTTAATTGATTTATTCTGCACCAGTTTTCTTAATATTTTATTTTGTGTTTTAATTAAAGTTATTCAAACTATACTGGTCGATCAATTGCATGAAATATTTAAATAAGCATATTTTAAGTATTAGAAGGTATTATAGTATAATTTGGTTAGGATTATAAAAATGTCACTGTTTCTTTTGGTACTTATAAATGAATGATTATTAAGCATTCTTACAACTGGTTATTTATATTTTGATTATATGATGCGTATAAATTGTTTTCAGAATATTGTATTTCTTTTTTCAAAAGCTCATAATTGGTTGCATTTAACTTTGTAAATGTTTTGTGTATAATAAGCAATTATATATTCTTAGCATCACATGATATTTCATTACAACTGTTTCAACATGTAATTGTTTTTCATGCTTTATTTTATACTTTAATGCACTCTTGAATTTCATGAAAAATTTATCTAGATTTTCACATAATCCATATATGTCGAATATTTTTGTTTATGTGCACATCCATGAGAAATTTTCTATTAGTAATATTTCTGCGACAGGGAAGGTAGCTATTTAATGAGTATTTAATTCTTAATCAGTTAATTAGGAAAACTAATTTAATTCATAATTTTAAGCTTACATAAAAAAAAAAACCTTGCATTTAGATAATTGTATCAGATAAAATGGCAATTCTCTCAAGAGGCAAGAAGATTGACCTTTATAACTTAGCATTAAAATTTAAAGGTTTCTGTTACTTCTGATGATAATATCATCGATTTATGTGACAAAATCACTATGTGCTCATTCTTTAAGGATAATGAGCAGTTTGTCAAAGAAATGTAAAATAACATAATCGAAGAACATAAAATGCTGTATAGCAATAAGAAAATAGAAAGGGAGGACAAGCAACTAGCTGAACAGAGAGCATATGAGCTTGAAAAGCTTAAATTGTAGGCACAAAATCCTCTAATGTCCATAGATAACCCTACTCCAATAAATTATAGCCCCATGAGGCTTGATTTAAAAACAGTGTTACCCATATTTATTCCTAATGCAGAAGGAAAAAAACAATGACTTAACGGTCCTGCTTAACAAAAATAAAGGTGTTTTCAGGCTAGGGGGAGAACCAACACCTAACTCCTGGATAACTCCTAAAGGAATAGAGGTGGATCAAGATAAATTTGCAGCAATACAAAATATTCCTTATCCCAAAAGTATTAAGCAGTTACAATAATTTTTACAAACCTGTTCTTGGTATAGAAAATTCAACTCAAATTTTTCAGATATTGCTAGACCCCTTAGCAACTTGACAAAGAAAAGTACTGCTTGGACATGAAGTGAAATTGAACAACAACCCTTCCAGACTCTGAAGCAATGTTTAATAACTTCTCCAGTACTGAGGCAAGTTGATGATACAAAACCTTTTATCATTCGAACGAATGCTAGCAGTTATGCCTTAGGTGCAGTTCTTCTACAAGGAGAAAGTTCAGCCGATAGAATATGCCAGTAGACTCTTAAGCTCTGCTGAGGGAATTTATTCAACAACTGAGCGAGAAGCCTTGTCTGTAGTCTGGGCCTTAAACAAATTTAGAGGCTATATGAAAGGCGTAGAAATTACAGTGGCATTCGACCACCAGCAATTAAAGTGGCTAATGAATTTAATGTCACCCACTGGAAGACTAGCCCAATGGGTACTTTAAATACAATCTGAAGATTGATTATTTTCCAGAGAAATGCGATGTTATTGCAGACAAATCACATAAATCAAGTTCTGTCTATAAAACTAATGATCTAGTCTGGGTAAAGCATCAGCCATTAAGTAAAGCTAGTCAAGATAGAAGTGCAAAATTGATGCCAAGGAAAGAAGGGGACAAACCTGATGAACCTTTAGGCGTTTATCATGCATCGGCTTTAACTTCTTTTTTAACTAACTTTAACACAGAGACCCAATCTCCTGTAATTCCTCTCAGATAGAAGAGAAAGACCTTGAAAGCAACCATTAACTCCTCGAGGAGCTGTGGGAGAGAATGCCATGTCTATTATTGCACCACCTCGCTGAGATGGACTTCGAGGTGTAGGGGGAGGATGTAGCTCCGTAATTTAGCACTACCTTCCATGTACTATTAAACAGTAGCCAGATGGCGCCACATGCTCTTTGGTTAGAAGCGCAAGCATGGCAAGCACTACCTCGATTTGAGGCGAGAGACTTCGTCAGCAGAATGATGGAGTGATGTTCATCAATTTTTGTCATATATGTTTTGTATCCGGTCTTGTGTTGTGGAACATGTTAAGTATTAAATAATATTTGTTCCTGAAACCATCCCGGCTGTTCATTATTTGTCCTGAAATAATAACAACATTGGTGGGATACAAAATTAAGAATTATATAAAGCATAATCTCATGAACCTTAAAGACTCCTTATTTCAATAAATTTGTTAATAATTAAAATTATTAATCATGTAGTTAATTAACTATCAAGTAGAATTATATTGTATTTGCTAATTAAGTCTGCAATTATGCATGTTGAATAGTAGTAATAGTAATTGACCATTTTCTTTGAATTTTCAAAAATGTATGAATGAGCTGTAAACTGATGGAGAAAACATATCCTTATAAGTGTATGTTCAAGATTATATAATATATTATTCTATACAGAAATATTTGATTTGTGTTTCAATTATAAAGGCATCAACACGGGGTCGTATGTCTCCTCTTCCGTATGCAATGACCAGAACTGAAAGTATTGGTAGTTTGACTAGTGATTTCAAAACCACATCTATGCCTGTGGGATCTTCAAGAGGCCCATCTCCATTGACAATAGGCATGAGTGATACCATTCCACTTGCTGTGGCTTTCAATGAAGTTGTTAATGCATGTTTTAAAGGAACAGATGAATTGAGGTATAAAGATGTAGTTGTTAAACTATTCTAATACATTATATGTCTTTTATTATATTATGTTACTGTAATGAAAAATTTTCAGTGTTAAGAATTGTTTCCAAAAACATCAGATTTCTTCTATTATTAGGGATTTAAATTTGAAAATGAAAAATATCATAGAAACATTTTCTTACAACATTATAGTGATCCTCATTTGTTTTGTTTTGCCTTTATTGCTAACTTTCCATTTACCAAAGATTTAAAGGAAATGTATCATTTTTTCCCTTCAAAATGTTCATTTTTTAGAGAAAAAAAAACTGATATTTTTGCATTTAGAAGTAAATATTGGTTACTTTTGTGTTTCTTAATTCATTCAATATTTATTATTTACAATACTTGTAGGAATATATATATACTTTTTCATTTTGAGATTTTAATAAATTTTCCATTCTGTCATAAAAAGATCAAACTATTATTTATAATATATATACCAAAATGTATTAAATTTTATGGAAGCATTTAAATAACTTAAATTTATTAAAACATATATTAAAATTTAAGTTAACTTTATTTTTGAAGTTTTTCAGCAACTTTTATGATTTATTCAATAATTTCAGATGTCAAGTTCGTTTAATGGGTGATATGAAAGTATCATTTCCAGCTGGAATAGTTCAGGTTCTTGCAAATAATCCATTTCCTGCTCATCTTGTATTTCGTTTATCCAAAGCCAGTAAACTTGAAAACATACTGCCAAATAAACAGCTCATATCCTTGTAAGTGTAATTATTTTAGGTTGTTAAAGGAAAAAGTCAGATTTTCTTAAGGATGCAATGAAGTAGAATCTTGTTTGTTTGAATGTAGTTGTTAAAAAATGGTTATTTAAAACTGTCAAGAGTGCATTTAAATAAGTGTTCAATATTTTTTGCTATACGGTAGGTGTATTTTAATCCAGTACATTCAGGACCACTACTATGCCATATCAGCAATTTTGCCAGATTATTGAAAATTAATATTTTAACGGGTATACAAAAAACAAAGCAAAAAAAACCTATTCTATATAAAAATTGAAATGATTAAAACATGCATTTATTTCTTTGAAACACATTGTAAACCTGTGTAGATGATGTAAATATCCTAACAAAGTATTTCAATATTTGAGCAGCTACAAAATTAAATTCAAGCATCGAACATTAGTTTAATTGAATATTTTTGTACTGATGAAACATAATTCTCAAAAGAAACTCTGTGGCAAAAAAAAAAAAAAAAAAAAATCTGCTTAAAAAACTTCTGACATATTGCTTCTGTAATTGGGTTCTCTCCTTTAGAAAATCATTACAAATTGTACTCAAATTTATGAGTTCTGCAATATTGTATTTTTTGTTAGAATTGGCAAATTTTATGGATGTATTTAATGCTTTAGAATCCTGTTCCTACAAGACTGTAGGTTTACAAAACTTTGTGTAACCTGTTTGTCATTCAGTTCTTTGATCACTGGCACATTTCTATTAATCCAGTCTGTAATTTCTTACAAACTTGGTTTTGTGTTAATTCTCGACATTCAGTAAGGCTGTTAAAAGTACCTTAGCATTGTTCATCGGTTGACTCACTCTCTCCAGCTGCATCTAGACTCAGGTTTCCATGTTAACTTAAAAATTTCTAATGTGGACCATTGGAAAACACAGGAGCAGTTTCTCCATAAGATCTCAATGAAACTGTTGTGCTCTTTCAATAACCATAACCCCCTGTGAGTGTTTAATAGCCCTCGTGTTGCTCCTAGTGCAATGCCACTGTGAGTGTTTTCCCATACTTTTCATTCTGAACCAAATGTACAAGGCACTTGCAAGAGTTTCAAGTTACTTCAACATGTGTCTTGATTCCATAATTTTTGCCATTACAGCTTGAGCAGCAAATTTTGTTCTTTGTATATATTTTCATTTCTTAGAACCAATATTGAAGTTGCTCAATATGAAGTTTTAGTTTTCACTTTTTTTCTAGATATTTAATTATGTATCTTGTAATTTTAGCTGTAGACTGAGAATCAAATGCTTATTAGCTTGGAAGAATACCTGTTGGGTTTCAAGAACACTTTACTATACAATACACTATATGTACACATTTGTGAGATTGTGTAAACATGATATGTAATCGAATAAAAGGCTAACAGTGCTGTGTTGCAACCTGGTTTTCAAAGTCAACAAACGACCCAATCCACACAAAAAGAAAAATGTGGGAGAAAGCAGCTCAATCAGTACCAGATTGTGTACGAGATAATACATATATAAATAGTCCAATATAAAAACAAAAATTTTATATTGGATTTTTTTAAAGTGTTTTTGATATTTAAAAAGAGGACAATAATTTGAGTCTTAATTTTTTTTTATCACAATCATCAACAATAACATCATTAACAAGTGACTGAAATTATCATCATTAATTGATTTAAACTAAAGAAATAATAGAATAATTATTTATTCCTTCATTTACTAATGAAATTAATATAAAATTTTTAAGGTTTTACTTTCAGCTATTTATGAAATAAGTAACACATAAAGATCTATACTTAAAATTGAGTTATGTGTTATAAATATGTATAATGGGAATCTTGAATGCAAAGTGAATAATACATATGTATGATTTGAAATTTGCTTGTCAAAGAGCTTAATTTTTAATTTTATTTGCATTTTCTTTTATAATAATAGTTGCATTTTTAAATTCTTCTTAATATTTAAAAGTGAAAGGTTTATTAAATTATTTTCTCTGTAGTAATTTTCTTTTAGAATTGATATTTATTTGTTCTAACAGAATATAATAAATATTATAAGATCATGAATAATTTATTATAGTTATACTAATTACACTAAGCTACATATGTGCAATAATTTCTGTTTCATTAAACTGTGAATCTATTAAATTTGGTTCTGTTTTACAATTTTTACTGTAGGAATATCTTACAGTAGCTGAGATATAGTTTGTGTGTAAAATCTTGTTGTTTATTCCCTTCAAACCCGAAAAATATTACCAAACAATCTTTGAATTGATGTTATTGGATTGGAAAAGACTGGTGTAAACTTTGCTGGAATTGTGCCAACTACCTTGGTGTACGAGATTTTACACAAAGGCCAAATATTTTTAATATTATAAATATTGAATTTCATGATTACAAAGCATGTTTCTATTATAGTTTTTATTAATACATATATAAATATACCAAGAATAATTATATTAGTTTTCAAAATATTTTAATAGGGATCCTAGTCAAAGTACCAAGGAACAATATGTATATGAATTCAATATGCAAGCTCTGACTGCTCTTTTGAGGAAGCAGTATGAACAAACACCTTCTGCTTCTTATTTCAATATTGACATCCTAAAATATCATGTAAGTAAATATTTGATAACCTATTGACTGAAATGCATTAATGTCTTTCAAGTAAACTATAAAGGGATGTATTATAAACTAAGAATATTGTGTTTCACAATGCTTCATCAAAATTAGTTTTGGATAAAAGACGGCTAAATTTTCAAACAATTGTTGCCAACAATTATTTGTGTTCTCGTTTTATTTTGATAAATGTGATAAAAAATAAAGTCCTGTATTATAAATGTAACTTTTTATAGAAAATGCGTGTTTTTTTTCCCTTCTTCCAATTTATAGATCAGGCCTCTTCAAGGGGCTAAAAGCACTCCTCTACATCTTGTAGCGTATTGGAAGTGTGAACCATCTTCCACAGATTTAAGAATAGACTACAAATACAACTCTTCCTCATTGGCAGTATCATCTGGTTTATCAAATATTAACATCATAGTTCCTGTAAATGGTGGTGTTACAGAAGTACAGTCGAAGCCTAAAGTGATATGGTAAGTTTATCTTGCTGCATTTAGTATTGTGCTAGATTTAAAAACAATAATGTCTGTATTTAAGTACAAAAATAATAGTTCATATGTAATGCATAAAGGTATTTTTTTCTTTTTTATTCCTACTTCATTTCACAAATTTATACGTGAGTATTACATTAAATTTCCATGTGCAATTAATTTGTTACCTATCATTAGCATTGTTAATTATATGCTGAGAATATATATATCTGTTAGTATGCTGATATTTTGAAAGGGGCTGTCAATATCTGAAATTGCAAACATGAATAAAATGATTATTTAGAAAATAGACTTTCTGTTTAAACTGATAAAAATTCAATTCTAGTTATAATTATAAGACAATTAAGTCATATTTTTATCTTTTCAATTTATTTTTAAATCAAATAAATATTATTTGAGCTTTGTGATTATTATTTAAAAAAATTTCCAAAAGGTGTTGTGAAGAAGAAAAATCCACCCTGCTTGGTATTTTTACAATAATTAACATGAGATTTTCAAGAAAATTGATATGCAATTAGCAAACAGTTTTATCTGGTTCATTTGAAAAAAGTTACTAGAAAAGTATTAAAGTTTCAGAATTGGAGAGGAGGGGATATGAATTACATTAAGCATATATACACTAAATATAAACTAATTTCTGACCTACATGGAGCATTTAAAGCTTAATGTGGAGATGCATACAAAAAATTTTTGTACCGTGAACTGTTTATCATGCCAGCAACAAATACACGACATTTTAACAAAACTATACTGTTAACACTATTTTCCCTTAAAATAGGAATAGTGATACCAGTCGTGCTATGTGGAAGATTCCAGAACTTTCTCATACCTCTGAAGGTGGAGGTCTAGGCTCTTTGCGTGCTCACTTTGACTTGAGTTCAGGTCCTTCTACCCCCTGTGCACTGGCTGCCCAGTTTATCTGTAGCAATGCTTCCATATCTGGAGCTGATTTTGAACTGTGCGGATTAGGATATCGCCTTTCATTAGTCAAGAAACAGGTGATTGCTGGTAAGTAATTTTTCTAGATTGTTTTGTGTAGTGTTATATAGATAGATCATGTGATATAAATTCTAAATAAGTTGTTTTACTGTAGATAGAAACTATGAATAGAAAGCAATTACAAATATAAATTTATTACGTTATTTTAAAAGAAAACTTGTGAAAAAATTTGTGTAATGTGACTCTTAAATGGAAACTTATTGTAAGTATATACATACTTATATATAAAACATTACTAGGGAATTTCCCTTGCAAACTAAAAGTTTCAAAGCACTACTAGCTGTTTATTGAAGTTTACATATTATATATTACTTCAAAATTGTTCATCCTATGGGAGTGGTCACGTTAGCATAGTGGTCATGGCTGCGGATTCGCAGGTTCGAGTCTTGATTAGCTAGGGCTGATGCACATTAAATCTGTTGGGCCCAAAGTTCTTCCGTTTGTTGGGGTGTGGAAATTAAGACCTCAGGCTCTATTTTTGTCCTTGTCACTTGACCGAGGGTGAAAATTACGAAGTCTGTCACCTATAGCCCTCGTGTTGCTTCTAGTGTGACTTAAATAAAATAAAACCATATCATCATCTCGTATTGTAGAATATCTGAATGTTCAAAGAAAGATTTACTATTCTTAAATATTAAAAAATCTACCTATTATACAAGAATGTTTGAATATTTAAGTGATTAATATGGATAATTAAAATTACAAAAATATCTGTATAGTGATGAATGTCAAGGAATGAAACTTATGAATAGCTATTGAGTAATTATTATAGTCAATAGTTTTACTAAAAGATTTAAATTGACAAATTTTTAATGGTTTTATTTTGATTCATATTTAATCTCCATTTCAGGGAAATACCTATGTGAAGCTGATTCTGTAATTAATAACATTGCACAATAGTGCATTCTGTTCTCATCTGTTAAAATCATTCCATTGGAGATAAGAAATAGAAACCAATATTGTGTTCTGTTACGCAGTGCAAAGGAAATAGTCTTCTCAGAACTTTGAATTTGCTACAAAAGTAAAGGCATGGCCAAATTCATTGTACATAAGTCCTCCTTCCATTGTGTAAGTAAAGAGCCACAACATGTGCAGAGTTGGCTGATTAATTGGAAGAATGACCTTGAAAGGAATTTTGACTTCTCTGCTGTGCAAGCTTTAATTATAAAATGCACTAGGACATGCACCTTTTCTCTCCCTTTCTGAATCTATGCAAATATTTTATGTAACGTAATATGTTACTGTATTTCTATTGTAAATTAAAAAAAAAAAAAGATGAAAGGGGAAAATGTGATTTTTCTGTTTTGTGTGCAAATTGAGGATCATATAAATACATGAAGACAATATTTTTTTTGTAAAATTTTTTTTGTTTTGTAATTGAGTAAGTGTAATGTAAATACAAATATTTGTAAAGATTGCTTATGTATTGTAAATAAAAGATACACGAGTAATTAATTTATGCAGTGTATTAATTAATTACTCGTATATTGCTGTTGAAAGCATATTTTTTATAGCTGGGGTAATTAAAATTTTAAATAATATGTAAAGATTGAATCTTAATTTCAATAGATTGCTTTCTTAGTCTATTTTAATGAAAAAGTTTTAAATTTAATTGAAAATGTTTTTACGCATACATATATTAATAAATTTGAATAAAATGGCATTTCCATATATAATTTAATTGTTCCTTGTATAAATTTATTTCTCCTAGATCAGAATTATTTGAACAATGTATGTATATAATACAAATATCTGTAATGACAATAAATAATTTCTTTTGGATGAATCAATATTATCCATTAAATTTTGATTCTAACAAAAAGTGAGATTGATAGCCTTATTAGAAAGATAGTTTCAAATCAATGCATTACTTGCACCTAATGACTTTGTAATTATTGGCTTATGTAAATAATGGACTGCTAAATGCTTTGCAATTCTGTACGCATTGTTTTGTTAAGTTTGAATCAATACAAAAATGCATTGCATTCTTACGCTTTTTGTTGTAACAATGTCTTATTTTTACTAACTACTTCTAATTATGCTTATTATAGATTATCATGTGTTAACAAATCTGCTGTTAGGTGCATGTCCAGTTGCCAAATGAGACACTGGATGTTTGAAATGTGAATTCTGTACATTTCTCTGTAAAACTGCTGTTTTTTATAAATATATATAAATCCATATGTAAATATGCTCTAGTTTTTTAACTTTTGATCTAGATTTATAGTGTTATATTTTTTGTATTTTATTTTCCAGCACTAGTAATATTAATGTTTACTACATGAAACCAATTGTTAACTGAATTGTTTATTTCTTGAATTTTTAGAACCAGTGCACACAATTGATTTATTGGCTACAAATTAAAATGCACTTTTTTTTACAACTTCTCTTTGTTATATTGTTACATGTTTAGAATATACTTTTTTATATTCAATTCTCCTAATTATTAATATGATATCCTCAACTGCTTGTTATATCATAAATGTGTTGATTAAAAATTTGAAGTACATTGATTAGTGAAAATGAAATTATTTATGTTTTCAGAATTGTATTTTTAGTTTATGTTATGTTTAGCTTTATATATATATGTATTACCAATTTTTAAACCAATTTCTTATTTATATTCAATAAAATGTTAGTTTTATTACTTTTTACAATGCCATAAGCATTTAAACTAAATACACATGCAAAAATATAGTTTGCATTTAGAAAATGTCTCTATAATGCAGCTGGTTTATCGAGTATTCCACTGCTTTGTAAGAAGTTAAATTTCTATCTAAAAATAAAAGTTGATTATATAAATGTGTATTTTTATTTATGTGGAATTATTTAGTACAGTCGGACATAGTTTACATATACAAGTAAAATTTACTTTTAAAAATCATCTACGAAGTGATTAGTCTATCTGTGTGAGAAATAATATTAAAAAATTACAATAAGCACCTTCAATAAAACCAGCCATATCAATTCATTAAGTTTTTTTTTTTTTTACTAATGTTATTGTTAAGTGTGTACAGCATATTTTAATTATTTTTTTTTCTCTATTACACTAATGTAGTGTATTTTTATAATTTTATTAATTGATTGTGTGATGCACAAGATTGTGTCTTATAGTGACTGATCAAGAGGTTTCACAGTTATAAAATAAATTATTAGATATTCATACATTTTTTTTAAAAAAAAATTGAGGTTTCTTTTACTTAAAGATAAAAGAAAAGGACTCTTAACACTTTTCAGAAAAAAAAAATATCTCGAAATTATTGTAAACTTAATTGATAATACTACATATACTCGTACAGGCTCATTTATCATATTGTGTTCATAAAATTTAGAAGCATCCAACGAATCATTAATTTGTTAATTGCTTAATGTAACATTTTAAGTTAAAAGGACCTTTTAATTTTACAGTAAAGGAGAGGAAAATATGGAACATATTACTTTCTCGGAAAAAAAAAATGGAAAGATTTAAGCAGAAATGAAAAGCATATTAAAAACAGTTTCTTTTGTACTCTAGCAAAATTAGGATATATCTATTCATAATTTTCGTTGTATTTCTTAACTTTGGGCTGATATAGTTTTAAGAAGTTGTTTTTACATTTATCCTTGTCATCTGTTAGTTATCCTGGACTGTCTTCTAGAGCCTGCTAAGTAGCTGAATTGTGAATTTTTTTAAAGTATAGAAATATATAAAATTTTTTTATCCATCTTTAATTCTGATACAGCATTGGTTAACAAATTCTGACTAAACAGAATATTTCATAAATGCCTTTTGAAATTTGAAAAGCACATAACAAAATACAGTATACACATACTTACATATCATCAAAATAATTTTTTAAGAGGAAAAAAAAATTCTTTTTAAACCCTACATCTGTTGCTATGTGTGTTACATTAATTATTAAAATTTCAGATTTATCCCTTTATAGAAAAGTTTACAAATCGTTAACATCTTGTGCTAAAAAAGTTATGCACATATGTATTTAGTTATTAACTAAGAAAAAAAAAAGTATCTGATTTTAGGTATAGATTCTTTAAATTTTACAGACTAGTATGATAGCTATATGTTATTTAAAAGTAAAATATTCACTTGAAACTGAATTCTTGGTAAAAAAAACATTCGCTTAGTTTGTCATAAAAACTATAATTTATTTTCACATGATAAAAACACAATAAATAAGGAATAAATAAGAGCATGAATCTTGTCAATCTGCAAAAAACCTTGCTTTATGACGTGAACTCAGGACATCCAAATCCTGTTTCTTTTTCTTCTCTTCCATGAAGGGCATTGGTGGTCGAACACAGCTTTGATTGGCAAAGATAGTTTTAATCTTGTGGGGAATGAGAGCTTCATCTCTGCCACAAAATACAACTCTGAAAAATGATCCATTACATTCATGTCAATAAACTGAATGATATATACATATTTTAAGTAATCTATTTTTAGAAATGAAACACAAATATAGATCTCTAAGTGTTAAAAGTGAGATATTGGAAATATTACCTTATTAAAATAACGCTTTGAATATCTTAATAGATGAAAATTATAAATCCAGATGGTACATAGTTTCCATTAACACGTCCACGCTAATGCAATTCATGTTTCCATGGTTCGCTACTTTTGCTTTGCCTTATTGGGCTATGCCGAACAAAAGTGAAAAATGAAATTTCACTACAATGGCAACCATTGTTGCTCTTTATTTTTCATTATGTTTCAGTATATATTGTATGACCAGATCAAAAAATTTGTTAGTGAAGCGAACATATTGTAACTATCACTTGAATTGTTATGTTTATATTATCGAAATAATTATGCAAGTTATGTTTTTAATATTAGGTTGAAATAAAATAATTCTTACTTTTTAAATTCGCTAACGTCAAAGTCCCATTATTTTAACTATATGAAAAAATTTTCAAATTAAATTGTTGGTCGTACGCACCACCTGATGAAAATATTCAAGTGCGAGTCAATGATAGTCCGTGCCGCTTGATGGGACACCCCAGGGCCTTATCTATTTTTGATAAGTTCAAGTATCATGGGATCTTTTTCTTTCCTATGGGGTTTAATGTCTTTGGTAAACGCGGGTGACGTGCCCCCGGCATACCCTAGCGATTCTTCTCTATTTTTGACTCTTCTTGTCTCCTAAATTTGACCTTTTCCATTTTTCATACGTCTAGGGTGCAGAATAGCCATGTATAGTTCTTGCGCCATTAATCTCCACTCTCACTTATTCACTCATACACCTGATTTTACATATCAGTGTGAGGATAGCGGTGGTACGGGAATGTATTAAACAATATAAATGTCCAATTATTTCAGTAAACAAGTCCTATGGAAAACGCAAAATAATGTTAACAATTTTCTTAACGTCTTGTTTTTATACAAAAAGAGAAACATATCTCACGTCGGCTTACCATGGACCTCAAATATTATTAGTTTAATACTGTTATATATATTGGAGTTGTAGATTGTCTCAAACCTATATTATAAAAAAAAATCAATACACTTAGGTTTTGTTTTGCTTCAAATTAAACATGTGTTGAAAATTTCATTGCATATGTATCGTGTAATACGTTAGAAGTATTGATGGATGTAGTCGGCACTCAAAAAATAATTGAAAGATTTAAAGGAGATAATTTTTATCATTCTGTTCTAATACCCACAATTAGATTTTAACGATGTTTTGGATAATATTGACATATATGTCTTGCAGTTTCTTACTGCCATTCTTTCGAAATTAATATGAATTTTAATCATAAAATGAATCCGGTAATGAATTCTTACAATATCCATACACAATGGACTCCCCCCCCCCCTTCAAACGACAGTTTTTATCTGCTCCTCCAAAAGAAAGTTATAACTGTTACGTGTAAAAGAAAAAGTTTCATTGTGCTTTATATATATATATATATACACACACACACATACAAATAAAATCTTTATATCCATCGAGCCATTTACCCTTCCGTTATTTAATACCATCTCCGACCCGTATGGTGACCGGGGATGACAGAATAGTCCCACTGTAGCTTATGCATGGCGTATAAGGCGACTAAAAGGGGTACAAGTGATCTTTTTCTTTCCCATGGGGTTTACTGCCTTTGGTAAACACGGGTGACGCATCCCCGGGTTACCCAAGCGATCCTTTTCTATTTTCGACCCTCCTTCTCGTCAACCAATTTGTCTTTTCTTCTATTTCTTCTCGTCTAGACCACAGTTAAATCTTGGCGCAGCATAGCAATATCTGGCTATTGCTCCAATAAACTTTACTTTCTCACTTGACCCTTCTTGTCGATCAATCTTTTTTCATTGTTTTACAGTCTAGATCACAGATTTACCTCGTTTGGCGCAGTATGGCCACTTTTGACTCTTGCGCCAATAAACATTCACCATCATCATTAATATCATCTCCGCATAACGTTAAAGAGCAGGGCCATAACTTGACACAAATTTTCAGACAGAGAAATCTGCAATATTCATATAAATTCGTGACGTTGTAACACTTATCCTTTTATCATACCGTAACTTTTTAATATTTAGAAACATTCAGAAAATATGGGATTTTTTTACTTCGACAAGTAAAGTGAAAAATCTGTTTTAAAGTTACAGTATAAGAAATATGAAACATTTTATTTGAAATTGGGTTGATTTGGTTCTAAATGATTAATACAATAAAATATACCTCTTGATAGGATAGTGTAATCAAATTATTATATTAATCATGGAGCACTTTGCTATCAGGGGAAAAAATGTGGCGAGTTTGGATTCTATTCGTAACATTACGCGAATACAGCTTTGAACTTCTGTCATGAGAGGCGAAAGCGAAGCACTTATTAATCATTTATTAAGTAAATTGATACAAGAGTCAAAAATGCATTTTAAAGTTTTTAATATATAACTAATTTTTAATGTAAATAACACTACGATAAAAATGACCTTTTTTTCCCTACAATTTTAACAAATATTTCGGAAGAAATGATAGATGTTAGAGAGAGAAGATATCAAGTTTTGTTTTAAATGAGTGATTAGCTATATTTACTTAAAAAAAAGTAAACTAGTGAAAATGAAGGGACAGTGGTAGATATACGGAATCAAAAAGTTAAAACGAATTACATTTTATTCATAATAGTATTGTAGCTTGTAAGAGTAAATTTATTTTCACAATGTCTTACTTTTGTGCTAATCTCGGAGTGTTAATATTTTCATCTTTTCCAGAACAAAATTAAATTTTAAAAAATCTATTGAATGCAGCTCTTTATTTAAAAACTGTGATTTGCTGCTTTTTGATGCAATGGGCGTAGAGTAAAATTACAAGGACAAATGCTATAAAGTGTGACATTTATTTACATGTTCAACACTTTCTTCAAAATACAGCTTAAATTTCACTGTCAATCAGTTAAACGTAAAACAGATGGCTTGGGGAAAAAAAAATCAATGACGTATATCTGTGCAATGTGGTGCGTCAAATGCGAGTTAGGATCAACTACTAAGTAAACACAAAAATAAATTTTTTTTAATTAGTTGATTTGAATGAACAGTTGTTCTTAAACTGTGGTAGGCGATTAGTTTTTAGGGAGAACGTGAAAAGTACTGATAAAATAAGCATTTTTACGAATAGTGCTAAAGAAAATTTTCAGTGTAAAATGTGGATAATAGCTTTTGTTGCAACCATATCCCACATCATCCAAATCCGGTCAACCTATTCGACGCAAGAAAAAGTAAATTAAAGTATGTATAGAAATTAATTTATACGGAAATGGTATCTGAAATAGTATCGAACGTTTCTAACTACAAAAACTAGTTTTCATTTTACTATATGTTCGCGAAAAATTTATATGAAAAATTTAGATTACACATCGACTATATTTGTAACATTAAGGTCTTAACGCTGCGTTAAATGAATTTTTTTCCCCTTTGTAAGGATATTTAACCAACTAAAAAGAAGAAGAGAAAACGTTTGAGAATTTTGAATACGGAGCCTTAGAAATTAATTTTCCTCGAAGGAAAAGAGACGAAAGCAGCATCAATGGCAACATATATTTGTGTGATTTTCCAGTGATATTGTTGAAAAAAATAACTGAACTATAATTAAAATGGTTACTTCTAGAATACAATTCAATACTCCAATCTACACCAGCTGTTTTGAATTCGTGAGCGTTCTTTATAGAATTTCTCAAATCTAGAGACCCGTGTGGTGACCGGGTATAACAGAATAGTCCCACTGTAGCTCATGCATGTCGAAAGAGGCGACTAAAATGGGTATAGCCGGACACCCCGCCCTTTGGGATTATATCAGGGGATCTCAGGGATTTGCCTTCTTTTGGTAAGTATGGATATTGTGACCCCGAGGCACTCTAGTGATCTTTTTCATTCCTATGGGGTTTACTGTCTTTGGTAAACACGGGCGAAACACCCCCGGGGTATCCTAGCGATCCTTCTCTATTTTCGACCCTTCTTCTTGTCGATCAATTTTTTTTTTCAATTTTTCCGCTTCCAAACCACAGTTAAATCTTGTTTGGGATAGCCACATCTGGCTCTTGCGCCAATAACATTCATACTACCTTCCTCACTCTCAAATCTAGATTATTGTGTTTATTTGAATGCAGTACAATACATCAGGAAAAACAAAAATAACAGAAATTTCTGTAGGAATTACACTTTTCTTCCAGATTTTGAAAATACCATGTTAATAACTAAAAATTCAACCAATCAATCAATAAAAAAGATGAGAAAAATTTTAAGAAATCCGAAGAAAAATGTTATATATATATATATATATATATATATATATATACACAGAGAGAGAGAAAGCAAAAACCTTCTTTATTTCTTCCATTTCGGGGTGCATTTTAGTTTAGAGAGAGCGACGCCACTTAAAACAACCAGCCAATCGTCTCTGGATGATATTAATATAAAAAAAATATACACGTACACTCGTTTACTTTAGAAGTAGGTTTCTGTATCCAAGTAGTCATAGAAGCGAGTTTCATGGTCAGTGATTTTCTGTTCCTAATGTTGGTTTGAGTCCTGATTTTATTTAATATCCCTCATGCCGAATACCAAAGGTGAGTGGGTGAGAAAAATACCGATAAAGTCAAATCTGGCCACTCTACACCAATCTTTATCTGTTATCTAGCCAAAAGGTGAAAAAAGAAACGGAAAAAGGAAAATTTGTTGATAAGAAAGGTCGCAAATAAAGAAGGGTTGCTGGGGAGAGGCGTCAACTGTGTTTACCACCGACAATAAACTCCTTGGGAGGGGGAAATCACAGGGAATCTTAGGGCCGTGATGTGGATGCCCGTACTTACTTGAAGAAAATAAACTACTGATGTGTATGTGGGATTTTGAGAGGTTATTGCTTATAAGAGCTGGACTTGAAAGTTCCCTCACTGTGTGATATGGATCAGGAGAATAGGGATCCAGCACAAGTGTCTGCTTCATCATTATATCATGGTTAGAAATTACATAATCCTACAGCCCTCGTATTGCTCTAGTGCACATTTCATCAAGCTATTAAATTAAATTTAAAAAATTGTCGAAATGAGACAGTTTTTTGTATCCATATTTTTATAGATATTGTTTGGTTCGTTTTGGCTTGGCACGTACCAAGCGATTCTCGTTCCTTCTCGGCAATGTTAGTACTTGTGTGTAACTTGGACTAGTGGCATGGGTGTATGGTGTCTCTCTTGAGACTTTTTATGATTTAATCTTAAGTACAGCTTTTATTAATGAAATGAAAGTATGGTTATTCTTGTCTCTCCTTATAAACTGAACTTGCGTGTATTCAGTATAATTTACTAGCAGCATAAACGTATGGTCGTGATTGTTCCCTTAACGAAATGGTATTATTTCATGTAGCATAGTGTACTCATTGTTGTTGCGTTAATGTTTTATTATGGTTTCGAAAATAACAGTCCACTGATTCATATAATTTATTACATATGCATTTTTTTATTACCTGCCAATTGAATTTCCGAAAAACACGACAGTTTTCGTGATGTGGCATCCTTGTAATCATGGACGCAAATTCACGGCCAGCGTTGTTTTTGTTGAGTTGTGAATTCGAACCCTGAGGACACTAAACACCTGCCGTGTAGCAGAGCTGATGCACGTCAAATCTGTCGAGTCCCTAAGTCCTCTCATAAGCCTGCCGTGGAAGTTTGGAAGGGGAGGTGTCAGCAAAAGTATTGTGATCGTCACTTGACCAAGGTTCAAAAAGACGAGGTCTGTCGCCAGTAGCTCTTGTGTTGCTTCTAAGTGTGGCATTAATAATACAATCAAACTAGCAACAGTTCTACAATTATAGAAAACATATTTTTAATGTACATCCGCTTTCAAACTTGATTACAAATGTGAAGAGAAAGAGTGAATGCGTTTTCAGATCTGGACGCTTATTTTCGATGTTATTCAACGTTTGTAAACCGACATCGAAGCAGTAACGAAGAGATAAATAATTGTTTTATTAACCTCGTACTTGGAAGCAACACGAGGACTATTGACGACAGGATTGACCTCGATCAAGTGATGAGGATGGCTTTTGAGCAGGTATCTCTCTTTTCAAACTTCCACATTGCGCCACGGGAGGACTTGGAGCTTTGACAGATTTAATGTGCAAAAGCCCCGCTACATGGTAGGTCTTTAGTGGCATCAGAACTCGAACCCACGACTCGACGATACAACGTCCGCTGAAAGTTCGTGATCATGGCCTCTTGACTACCGCAGCTACAGCATAAAATGAAGAAAATACTGAAAGCAAATGGTGCCGTATCAATTACATTATAAAATTGGGGGGGGGGGGGGCCCGGGAGCCGGGTTGGTATAGTAATCGACGGGTTGTGGATTCCAAATTTTCACTCTTCAAACACCTGGCTGATGTACGTTAAATATAGTTAGGGCTCATATTCGCGTGACGTGGATGTGAAGAGTGAGGTGCTTGCTCTGGTATGGACTTTATCATTTGACTTTGACTTAAAATTACGAGGTTTATTGATTGTGTTGAGCGGATTTTTGAATTTGAGCAGAAATAACAAGCCACAAGTGTTCAATTAACATTGAAAAATAAAAACAATAAATCGTTTTGTAATGATTTCCTAACGATTCTTTACCTTTCTCCAGTTTCCAGATGCGTGACAATAACGTCTCTAATATGGATCTGTGGAACATTGAAGAGTCTCCACGTGAGAGGGTTCAGTAAAGATGCTGTCGAACGCCATTCGAGGTCCAGCCTCAAAAGACGTCCCATTTGAGTAGTTGATACCAAAAATTCTACGGTGCTGCCAGGGAAAAATTGTACGTATCTGAAAGAACAAATGAATTAATATAGATGTCATGCAGATAATGATTATTATTTTCATTCATTGTCATATATACATTCATGTACATAAGTCAAGGATAATGCTTGCTCCGGCAAATAAAAGTTCAGAAACAAAACAAATGAGACTTATTCATAAAGCCTATTTCTTTTAACAAAAGGTAAAGAACAAAAAAGATTGTGTATGTATGATAGCATTCATAAAAACTACGATTTTTGCTCCCTGGAGCAATTACAATAAAATATCTCCCTTAGAAAGACTTACCATTACATACTTGGTATGATAGTTAATACCTTGTATGTCTCCCAGATGATGAAATACGATAAATACAACTCCTAGGCTTGCTGAGTATCAAATTATCTCACTGAATTTGGCGAAGATTATTCCACTAAGACAGCAATGCTCTCCTAAGTTCCAGTACAGATGGAGGAGGTAGTTGACGAGCTGCAACTCGTTGGCCAAGTATGTCCCACTTATGTTCTATCGGATTCAAGTAGGTGAGGATGTTGACCTTTCTATACGGGTGATATCCTCAGATTGAAGATATTTGTTTACAATGTTTCCACGGTGAGGACGGGCGTTGTCATCCATAAACACAAATTCTGCGCCCATGGCACCCCTTAACAAATATACATGTTGTTCCAGAAGGATGTCCCCATAAATCTGGCCTATCATGCTTCTGATCTGAATTTGTAGATCTGTTCTGAAGCCCAGTACAATTCCACCCAAAACGAGTAATACTGCACCACCGTAATGATCTCGTTCAATGATGTCGTCTTAGTGGTAGCGGGTACCTGGCATTCTCCATATGAAAGTTTGACGAGAATCAGACTGCCAGCTAAACCTGGATTCGTCAGAAAAAATCACAAAAGCCTACTGTGACGGATGTTCTCACTGCATGTTCTCTACCCCAGGCTAACCGCTGGCGACAGTGAGGTGCCGTGAGCGAATCCATCTGACAGGCCTGAGAACATTTGGAGTAATATGTCCCAAACGTCAGTACACGGTTTGCTTTGAAATTGTCTTACACGTAGCTGAAGATAGCTGACGAGAAAGGTCTGATGCTGTGCTCCGTCTGCTTCTTTTTGCAGTTACTGCCAAATATCGGTCGTCATTCGGTGTTGTGATTCGGGGGCAACCTGTGCTGTAAAGTCTTACTGACATTTCCATCATTTTAGAATCTTTGCCTAGAGATAACACTTTGAGTGATTCCATGTTCCTTGGATACTTCCATCTGAGTATTCCAGACGGCCCATAATTTTACTATGTAAAAATCATCCACATGCGTCCTCTGTGTCATAACTATTCGGTTGTAACATTAAGCGGCTGACAGAACGCTTGAGAACAATTTTACTTCTTGACTATCATTCCTTTTATACACCTCTCTTACATTCTCGTTATTGTGACGAACTATCGGCGTCATCTGGTGGCTTCCTGTAATTTGTACATTATTCTTGAAGATGTGAGCCATAATACTAAAAGTGAAATTTTTACTTTAGAGTTCGATTTCCACGTGATTCTGAGTTATCCTTAATTTATAGATAAGAGCGTAGTTACAGTTTTTAAATTGTACACTGTATCTCCCATGGTTGCTGCAATCCATTTGTTTCATGTATAAATATAAGCTTTTATTTCATAGTCACGAATTTCATTTTGAGGGACACCTAATTATTAATTTTCAGATAGTTAAATTAATTCGATTATCACTTGCATATATCAATTTTAATGCATCCGAAGAAATGTTTAAGTTATTTTGTGCGTAGATGCAGTATACACCCGGATCCCCCCCACTCACTTTGGCATTATTTGTAATATGTCCGGAATTCAAACATTAACAAGGTGATTGGCATGCATGTTCAAAATTTGGCATAAAAAATTTGCACAAAATAAGGTGAAAATCTGTAGGTATACTGCATCAGCTCTTATTTTTTTTCAATTAGTCTCTTATGATAAAATTATTAGCATCTCAAGAAATCTCATCTTTATTTATCTCTTACGATAAAAATTATTAATCTCTTATAAACTTTGTTTATACCACACAGTATCTCACATTAGGTGTCTATGAAAAATTTGATAAATGCATATCTTTAACGAATTGTTTTTTGCGTCACTTTTTATTATTATTAAATGCATAGGCTTACATTCCTTCTACGAACTATAGATATGAGCGTAATTATTATATATTATAAAATACTTTATTTTTTTTGAATATTCCTCCAAAATTAAAAGATTTAAAAGGTGTAAAACGGTAAAAAAAAAAAAAAAAAAAAAATAGAAAGAAAGAAAGAAAATCGAAAGTTCTATGCAAAGTTTTGCAAAGAACAGATTTAGCCACCCAAGGTTCGCTTTTCTTTTATAATTATTATTAAATTACTCAATTAAATATAAGAATAAAGTAAACGATGAAATATCGAGAAATGGTCAATAGTAAACTTTTCCGATATTAAAATTAAAGAAAGCGATAAATTATTAAATTGAATATTATATCTGCTACATGTAATTTTAATTGAAGCAAACGATATAATAAAATTGAAAAGTGATCTGGTACGCCATAATTCATCCAGCTAAAACAATAGCACCTTAGGTGGCTAATAACTTACAACATGATGTTCATGTATTCTTTATGAGCAATATGATTGGTTTCTCAAGAATAATTTCAAAAATAATTAATTATAAAGCATTTTAAGAAATACGACGTGTGCTAGGGAAAAAATATAAAAGTCTTACTCCTTCTTAGCCTCTAACACAGGTGATTGAGCTTTCGTTCCAGTCAGCCGGACGAACAACCTTCCTTTTTCGGTTGTGTGCATCGTTCTGCCTTCTTCACTATACGAACAGCGGAGGTTGATGATATAGTGATGTCCTGCAAAATACAATAACACATTTTGCAAGGGGTCCAGTTTAAGCAACTGTGCGTGCAACTATGTAACAATAATAATAATCAAATAAAACCTAATATGATAGAATAGCTCTTAAGAGTTTTTGACATGAATTCCAATCTTATAAATCGCTTCTTTGTTCGAAAATCCATCAAGGTCTACAGTAACTTAATGACTTAGTCACGTATTCAATACTCGGTTCAATCGAAGGCAGTAGAATCGATAAGAGGATGATGTGGAATTTCATGGCGTAAGAATCAATTTGCTATGCTGCATTCAAACAGTTGTTTAAAATATATCAAAAATTGTTAACAACCAGATAATCGTGCAATACCAATGGAACAATAGAAGTTATTTTGCTTTTAAAATCCATTTGGACTTAAAAGCCTTCGCAAGGAAGGATTAGATATCTGTATTTCATATTACAATGACTCAAAATAATGAGACATTAGGAAAACATTTAGATTCAACCATTAAGTAACTACGGTGTAATATCGATTCCTTTAATCAAATTAATAAATTAAATTAAGATATTAGTTATTATTTTATTCTTGACGAAGAGCGTTTGAAACTTTTTACATCGTTATTATATAGGCTTATTCAGGTTTTTTTTTTTAAGAAAATTTACTCAGTTTTTATTTCTCTGCAGGCCACAAGACGATGTCACAGTTCATTGGATGATGTAATATAATGTAGCAAATACCAATTAATAAATGCTTTCTCAAAATATTGATTTGAAAATTTAATTTTATACTTTTCACGAAATTGTTATGAGTTATTTTTGTTCTTAGAAAATCATTTACTGCTTCTGTAACTGTATTTTTCGTAAAAAGGGAATAGAAATTTTTAGACTGAGAATTATTTGCATGTGTAGCGATAGTATGTCCAATAAATCAATGTGTTCATTCAAAATCGGTGTGTTTTTAATCCATTTGAGGAACAGAAACTTATGTAATTAATTTTTTTTATTAGTAAATGCAAGCCAAATAAAAATAAGTAGCCGAAAACTGTTGAATCTGAACTTCAATCTAACTATATAAAAATGACTACATAATTACACACGCGTATTAAATTCAAATGATTTCAAAGCTCCTAAGCTGAGAAATGCATGAAATTTTTGAAGATGAGAGAAAAAGGACTTTTTTATCTTACTAGATAAAATTATAGCAAGATCCCATAACAAAAACACTAAATTTGTTTACGATGTATTAGTAAAGTTCCGAAATTCACTTACATTCTTTCTCTTTTGCGTTATTTTGGCAATCCTACTCTCTCATCCCAATCCCTGAATTATTTTGAGGATATGTCGTGCGAGATTAACATATCCGAGTTAAATCGAAATGTAGGTGATAGGGTGCATTTTAATTCGAACCAAAGCATTTTAAGCGCTTTAAGATTTCTTTTAACATAATTTTCAACTTTATGCATATCTATACATAACATTATTTTCTAAAGGAAATTAAAATATTTGATTAAAAAAAAAAGGGGGAAAACTTACGGCAGAAAGGTTCTGTATTGCTTGTATGAAGGAACATTTTGACAGGTTCATCACGAGCAAATTTTTTCCACTTTTCTGCCTTCAACCCCATGGGAGCACACATGGATTCGTCTGGCCCGCAGCCCCACGGGCATTTTCCGGTGGAAAAGTTATCGTAAGTATCGCAAACGTATCCATAGAAGGGACAGTCAGAATTGATCGACTCGGAGAAGAACTCGTACGCTCGAATGTGGTTGCAGCCAATGAAACGTCGAATACCTGTTAAAAATCCAGTCTAATTAGATAGTAAATTTTATGTTTTATCAATAATTCTTATATATTCATTATATCAGTTATTCACCACAACATGTGGCTTTCAATGTTCATTTTCAAAAAATAACGTGGATCGTTTTAACCTTATTGGTAAAAGTAGCCTGGGATAATTGATGATTCACGGATTCGAAGCTCAAATCCATGGAAAACCGTCGTAAGAAATAAAGCCGGGGTGTTGTTCGTTAAATTCTCAATTAGGAGTCAAAGCTCTCCCTTAATATAGAATGCGTGTTGAAAGATCACATATAAGTTCGAGATTATTATGCAAATTACTAATAACCAGTTTTGTAGTTCTAGAGCGATAATTGCAAAAAAAGAAATGACGTATCCGAAACTCTTCTTTTTATCACACTAGCGCTTTGCCCGACTGTTATGTAATGCTAAAATAAATTAATTTAAGAAATGCTTCGGATATCTTGTACACTTACCCGAAATAAAATTCAAAAATTAGAAAATGAATCGGATAAAAATATTTTATAAAAAAATTAAGACAAATTATTATAAATTAAGTGTAAATATTTTTAAAAAATATCATCATAGTATATATTTTTGAAAAGGAAAAAAAAATTAGGTATCAAAGTTTGTATGTTTATGTTATTATAGTCATACAAATGTTAGAAAATATTTTTCAGAGGTGCGTATATTGTAATATAAATTGTGTCATTAACTATTTTTCTGAAATTATAAATAAGCTTAGCCTTCGAAAAACGGCAAAATTAGATTAGGAGAAGTTTCTTCAGGAACATACTGAAAGACATTAGCAAAATCAAAGTAATATTTCAATAGTCAATGTTTCAGAAAAATTGGAATTATTGGATTCGATGAATACCGATCCATGCAAGACGTTGAATTTGATGAATGTTTCTCTTTTTACAAGCTTATATTTGACTCGTTATGTTCATGCGTATGCATGTCTTACCAGAGTGAGAGAAAGTTCAAAAATTATACTTGTATTTTAACCCACCTCCTATCATCCGATCACTATGATACGCTCAAGCAATGACTGTCTTACGGTGGAAGAATGGGGACTCGAACCTTACACGTAACAACGTCCAATTGAATTGAAATTTTGCACCAATGTATAGCTCACATAATTGATTTTTAGTCTTAAATTAAAAATAGTTTTAAAAATATAAGAAAAAATATTTTTAAATCAAGTTTTTATTTAAATGTGGACTAAAAGGTATAAAAATAATTTTTTATTGTAAAATAATATGTAATTTACAAAGAGGCTTGAAGCATTAACTCTTCTTTTGATCTCATATATAAGTAAGTATTTATGACACTTAACATATCAGCAATTACCTAAGTATCTTGGTTAATAGTCTCGTTTTGAAAATAAAACATTAATTTAAATTAAAAAATTATTTTTATACCATTTAGCCCGTCTATTTAAATGAAAGCTTGATTTAAGAATGTGTTTTTAATAATATTTTCTAAAAATGAATTCATCTGCAAATGTGATCATATTTGTAAAAATCAATTTTTAAAAATTTTCTACTGTGACATATAACTAAGATAATTTTTATGAAATTAATTTCTTTCTTGGTTTAAGAGGGTTAATGTTTCATTTCTTTAAGCAGTTTCATTTTCTGTTAATATATTTTGAAGAATTTTGTCCATATGACATCCAAAATGTGCTTTTGCAGTGAAATGAATATCTAGAGCTATTTCGATCATAAAATAAAATAATTCAAAACTTAAAATTTTTAAAAAACCGAAAAGTTATATAATAAAAAATAAGACATGACAGTCTTTTAATGGTTCTTCCAAGACTTAAAATTTAGAATAATTTAATTCATTTAAAAACGTTTCAATATATCTGCTATATACTTACCATACAGCAGATCACCTTCTTTTTCAATAGCACCTACAACGTTCTGATTACATCCGGGTTGTCTTTTGCCTCCATTAGGATAAAAATCAACGTGACCGCAGTCTTGAATCATGCCTAAACCTGAACAATAACATCATTTTAGAAATGAAATAGATACATAACATACACATGCTGTTACTTATCTCCGGACTCATTACCTTAAAATTTGCACTGTTTGTTAAATGTAATCTAATCAATGGATAAAACAAAGCTTTCTTTCACTAAAAATTACATCTTTTTTTTTCGATTTTCACAACATGTTCTTCTTCTTAGAACACAGAATGAGTTTGAGTTGAATGGTTTTAAATAGATTACATTACGTATCTCACGTACAATAAAAAATGTTTAACACAAAAACGATTAACATGAAAAATCGGTTCACACGAAAAATTACCGTTGTCCTAAAATCGAAAGTAACTTCAAATATACTTTTTTTTTTTAATATGA
>BMAW01008202.1:0-14449 GCA_019974015.1 Nephila pilipes | reverse complement strand
AAATAATTTTACTTTTTTTTTTTTTTTGAGAAACAAAACAAAATAAAAAATGTTTGATATTTTTTCTGGATTACTGTTTGCATTTGGGTAGGTAAAGGTACTGCAGTTTTTGTCAAAACATTTCACTCAACTGTTCGATTGTTGCGGACTCGCGGCTGGCGTTGTTTTCGTCGAGACATAGGTTCGAGTCCTGGTGCCACTAAAGACCCGCTGCGTAGCAGGTTTAATGCACGTTAAATCTAGTTCCAAGCCTCCCGTTGATGGTGTATGAAAGTTTGGAGAGGGAGATGCCAACTAGGTGTCGTCCTCGTCACTAGACAGAGATTCAAAATAACGAGGTTTGTCGCCAATTGCCATTGTGTTGCTTCTCAGAGCTACGCTAATAAACAATCAAATCAAAAATCTAGTCCACAATGACTGTTTAATTGTTTTCCTCATCGTACTCTTTAACCTTGAATTTAATGCACACCTTGATCATGACTAAGTACTTATAATGCCTCCAAAGGTATCTCTGAATGTTTTTTTTTCCTTTCGGAAATTTCTTTCTAACTACCGACGTTTTTTATAATGTCGCAGCGGTTGAATTAATTCGAATACGGCAAAATAATTAATTGGTCCAAAGTCAATGTCTCTTGAAAGGAATGCTCTTTGGTTGAGTTACGTAACAGGCTTTTTCAACTTTTTTTGTTTGTTTTAGATTTCCTTTCTTTTTTTAAAAGAATTTTTTTTCATATTACAGTCAAGGTACACAAATATAGATCTCTTTGCTTAGAAGGGAAATAAACCGTTTTGGTTGCATTCGAAATTAAAGAAATATATATCATTGAGTATTTATTGAAATACAATAAACAATTCTCAGAATTGTTCTATTCTAACTTTTTTAACAATAAATACCTTTCTTCCATACTTAAAATTAAAGATTCAAAATGACACTAGATATAATGAACCTCTGATTTTAAAATAAACCTCTCTAATAATGTTCATCAATGAATTTATAGAAAAATATCAGGTATTTTTGTTCCTAAATAATTTAATTGCCATCTTGTAGTTTCTGTATAATTGAGTTTTTGATCTATCTCTGTTTTCAAAAGTGTTACGGAAATTATCTTTCAGAAAAGATGTACAATATATCTTTCATATTTGGAACACCTGTTGTAGGATAATCTATCATCAGAACACCCATCTTCAAATTCTTTGTACATTCCAAAGAATATGCGAACTGCAGTTAGAGAGCTATTTTTCCAAAGAAAATTCAAAGAAAATACAGTCGTTATTAAACATTTCTACATGATGCACATTATATAAATGTATTTTTGATTTTTAAGAAAATTACATCAGTACTCAGAAACAGAAACTTTTCAGTTATTTAGTGCCTCATCATACTCTGGAGATTAATAGCTTCGTTTAGAAAGAACGTTGGGTTGCAGCTAACTCAGAAAATATCTAAGAAAGTTTTTTACAACTTTTTCTTAAAGCTGAATAATTTGATAGTCTGAGAGTTGAAAATTTGGGACATAATTGTACCAAAGAATATGGAGGGGAATAAAGAGGTAAAAAATGTTTCGGGAGTCTATTATTTATTGTCTGAAATTCACGAGTGGTGTTAGTGAAAATTCGGTACGAGAAATGCTAATCCTAATAATTTGTTTTTTCAAAGTTACGAATGATTAGTCAATAGTTCCTTTTACAATTTTAATGCGACATTAATTAACTTAACTAAATAACAAGATAGATAAATATTCATTTTAAAAATCTTCATTTCCAAAATGATCTTTTATCCGAAAGGAAGCTGAGAACGTGTGAATCCTTTCGAATTTCATTTTTATTTTAGAAAGAAATTTTATATATGAATAATGTTCCTATGATACTCTCCTTATCTTTCTCTCTCTGTCGTTTATTGTACTAGATTTCTCCTGGATTTTTCTCAAAAGTTGCTCTTTGTGATTGCTCAATTTACACACAGATTGTGCCTAGAAAGTTTCGATTTATATATCTGACAACATACCCTCCGTCACAGCAGTATAATCCTGATTAAGATTTGAGAGAGTATATAGACAATAAACTGAACCATTTAGACAATCGTTACAGTAGCATGGCGTAAGAAATGTAAAAATGGACAGTATATTGTCAGGGATCTCATTCGTACTCAGATGATTTATTTAAAAAGTTTTGTG
This sequence comes from Nephila pilipes, assembly GCA_019974015.1. NCBI lineage: Eukaryota > Metazoa > Arthropoda > Arachnida > Araneae > Nephilidae > Nephila > Nephila pilipes. Next base: position 12,275 of record BMAW01008202.1, on the reverse strand, counting down.
GCGTGATTATGGCCACATCCAAAGAGAATAAACAGATTTTGAAAGAGAAATGCTACTTGAAGCTAGACGTATGGGACATTTCCATTTCGGAAACTGTAAAGGAATTCAACATTCCTTGATCAACAGGGTCAAGAATGTGCCAAGAATATATAATTTTAAGCATTACTTCTCACTTAGGATAACGCAATAGCCTCGACGTCTGCACAGAATAATTAGTGTTGTCAAATAAGCAACACTGCGTCAAACAATAGCAACAATCAATGTGGGACGTACTACAGACATGTCTGTGAGGACAGTATATCGAAAATTGGTGTCAATGGGATATGGCAGCAGAAGACCTACTCAAGTACTTTTACTAAAATCACGCCATCGCTACCACTCAGCTGGCCTCGTGAAAATATCGGTTGAACCCTAGATTACTGGAAACACTTTGCTTTGTTAGATGAATCCTGATTCCAATTGGTGAGATCTGATGGTAGAGTTAGAGTGTGGAGCATACCCACGAGACCACATATCCAAGTTGAAAACAAGGCACTGTGCAAGTTAGTGGTGTCTCCATAATGGTACGGGCCATTTTCACATGGCATGGAATAGTTTCTCTAGTCACACTGAACCAATCATTGACAGAAAATTGTTATGTTAGGCTTCTTAGAGACCATTTGCAGCCCTTCGTGAACTTCATGTAGCCAAACAGCGATGGAATTTTCTAGGACATTGATGCTTCACGTCATCGTGCCAAAATCATTCGCGATTAATTTGAGAAACAATCTGAAAAATTCCAGGGAATGATTTAACCACCTAAATTGCCAAACATGAATCTCATCGAATATATATTGGGCATGATAGATAGGTCTGTTGGTGCACAAAGTACTGCATCAATAAATATTTCGCTATTATGGATGGCTGTAAAGGCAGCATAGCTGAATATTTCCAACGACTTATTGAGCCCATTACTACATCGAGTTTCTTCATTTGGTCGGGCAAAAGGAGGTTTCATACAATATTAGGAGGTATCTCATAACTCTTCAGAACATATATATATATATATATATATATATATATCATATTCCTACTCGCAGAAAAAGAATTGCTAACTCGTTTTTCTAAAATACATACAGAAACACTTACTTTCTACAACAGACTAAAGATATAACAATCATAATAAGCGGTATACCTACTGTAAACCTTTGTCTGCTAGTAATTGGCGTTCTTTTTTGTAAAGGTTATATAGAGAAATTTGTTCCGCTTAAAGACTGTTTCCTAAATGGTTAGATTAACATTATATTTCTATTAATATGCTTATCGAGGTATACATTCTCACTTTTTAAGCCCCTATATGACTGGCAGGTGAAGAATCTTTTAACAATTATCCAATTACTGTGAATAATGAGCTACAAAGCAACATTAATTATTACATAGGAAAAATATAATAAATAACAGAATGAAGAATTTTTTTTTCATAAGAATTTGTCTATATTTATAAAGAAAATAAATAATTTTGAAGAAGAAAACAAGGATAGCTTCTACACACCCATTCCAGTTGCAATATATTATCAGAATTAACTTTAACCAACTGTCATTAGTATAAAAAGTTGGTTAATTATGGAAAAATTTTCAATTAATTTATTTTTGTAATGTTAAATTATCTCTCAAGGGAAAAATTGCCTTTTTAAAAAATACTTCAGCTGCAGAAATAAAACTTACCTCCTGTAATGAAACTTCCCCCATCAGTATGAATTACATCGACGAAATTTGCATCACCAGGATCAAGTCTTACATCTTCTAAAGTGTACTGGAAGTAGGGCTCAGCAGGATCAAGACCTGAAAAAATTAGATATTTTTAAGTACATTAATAAAAAAAAAGATAACCATTGATGATTCAAGATCAGTTATGCTTTAGAGTTAAAAAAATGTGTGCCAAAGCTTTTTTATTTGTTACTCTGTTCACAAAATTCTTGTTGTACCTGAAAGGAGCATGCGTTATATATAAAATAAATTTGCTTTCTTGGACGTCACTTCCATTCTGATGCCGAAGTGAAAATTGCAATTAAAGGCAAGTATCGACAACAATCACAGAAATTCTACTCCAACGGGTTTTACCTACTAATCCCGCGTTGACGCAAGTGCGTGGAAAGGAATAGGAGCTATTTTAAAAAGTGAATAATGCATTACATAGAGGATATATGCAGCTTTAAGTACTACAAAGATCGCGAAAATCGGATAACAAATAAAAAAAAAACTATGGATATAGGGAGACATTAGTTTTCAATCAAGTCTCATTGATCATACATTTCGAAAACGTGCCATATAACTTCTGGTCGATAAGAATCTAGACACATTTGGAAGGATATTGAGCAGTATTTGAAGGATTTTCATTGTTTTTAATTAACGTCGCACTTAGAAGCAACACGAGAGCTATTTGCGACGGACCTTGTAGTTTTGAGCTTCGGTTAATGAAGACGACACCTAAGCAGACACTTCCCATTTCAAACTTCTGCATGTATTTGAGGGCCACTGATGGTAATTACCGACGAATTATTACAATTAATTGGCATAAAAGGTGCTTAGAAAACTACCGATTTTCTCATCTGTAGAAAAATAACATTGGTTGTTCGATATAAAATGTTTGAACGTATCCGAAGGAGCATGTATGTAGAAAGACAAGCTTTAAAATGATCTGTAAGCGTTTTTCGAATATGATATTTTTAGTAACTTTCAATAGTAGTTCTACATACCTAATAGCAGTTTTAAATAGCATTGTCTGTAACACTTGATGTTTTTCTGATGTTCTTGATAGTATCAAATATTTCCTGATCTACAATTATTTACATAATCGTGACAACAAAGTTATAATGTTTTGTGCTTTTCATTAAATTCTGAGATGTTATTTTCTCTCTCATTTTAATGGGAAGAATATCGCTTGTTAGAAGTTCCATAATAATATATACAGAAGCTAAATTGCAACATTTATGCATATTTACAAAGAAATTCTTTATTTTACTTACTATTTATTCAAAAACTGCTGTGCAAGCTGAATACAATTTTTCTAAAAGATTTTTAAAAAAAATTGACCATGTTCCGTTTTCTTAGAGCTTGAATCCGGTTTTAAATGCATCAGGGTTTATATTTTGAACATATATTTACGAGAAGGGTTGGGTGAGTATAAAGGATATAATTGGTACCAGAGACTTTTTAAAGGATATAATTGGTGTCAGAGACTCTCTTTGAGTGATGAGTGATAAGATTTGTCTTCGAAAAGCAAGCGAAAATGTAAACAAGTTTGGGAGCTTGAGATCTAAAATATCATTAACTGTTTCATGAGTAGCTACTAACTTTTTCAGTAATTGTAAACACACTTCAGTTTCATTTTATTAATAAGTATTTAAGAAATAATGTAATATCCATTTCAAAAATACTTTGAATACTTTCCAAAAATACTTCTTTCTTTTCTTTTTTAATTGAGGCTGTCATTAGTAATTTATGCCATCTAAGGTACTGTCCTTTAATGTAAATGGAGTCTGAACAAAATTCATTTAAACTAATTTAACGAATATTGATTACTTCTCAACATGTTTTGATATATCAAAGTAATCTATTTAAAGAAATATTCAAACTATGATTTTATTTCACAGAATAATAATGAAGCAATACGATGAAAATTATAATTAAACTTATACAATAGAGCAGTAAAGAATCACCGAAATGTACATCAAAATTAAACTTTTTGAACCGTTTATAGAACGAAGCATCAAGGTAAAATATCAAATGAAACTTAAGTTTTGAGACGCATTCAGAATTATGTAAGGAACTCTAAGTTTAGGGGAAATTGCAGGATTGTGAACTTCACTGTGACCATTTAACTTGCGTCAATTAGTTAAAAGTAATTTTAAAAGGACAAAACAGTATTGAGTCCCATCCTAGATGAATTAGCTGTTCGTTCAAATAAAGACAACTAGCTTTTTTTTTCTTTCGATCTTTTTATAACACTTTCTTTAGAAAACAAAATCACAGGAAGAAGATCAAAAAGAGAGAATGGGAAACAAGTCTCCAACAAAGCATAACGCTATTTCTTCACACAGGGTTGATTCGTAAATAAAGAGGCGATTTTCGTCGGCAATGCAGGCGTGACGGCAATAAAACAAATATTTTGCAAACGAAGCATGTCTCTGTTTGATGCGACGATAAAGAATCTTTTCAGGAAGAAGTTCATGTCCTCTATGTTAAGGTCAATGAGATCGTGTAAAGGACAAGGTAAGTGATAGTATATCAACAGTTGTCAGGAAGTTTTAACATGAAAGCATGCTTTGAGGGTAAATCTTAAAAACAATGATAATTTTTGCAACAGTATTTAATAATTTGAAACAAAATTATAAAATTATTCGAATTGTCGAGTATTGCATTCGTTTTATCAACGTATGGTAGCATTTTAAATCAATAATGTTGCTGTTTTGTCCATAGAGAGTGCAGAGTATACTAAACACAATTTTAAAGGCCTGAATGACAACAGTTGCTTGTTCAGATGTTTTAGGGCTGTAGAGAAATTCCTGTGAGAACAAATAAATGTGTGAGGTAATTCAAAATTGAAAAAATGTCAAAATTGATGTCAATGGAGTATTTGGATAATTTCTACTATTGGTGTATGTTCTTTGGCTGTCAGTGTGAATTTCCATACCCTTATAGGGATTTGTTCCGAGTCTTGCCATTGTGGGGAGATGTTATTGATTTCGAGATATCAAGGCCTGCAGTTAGGTTTTTTTTCACTGACTGGCTGAAAAACGCTGCATTAAACCCCGATCAACTATGACCCGGAAGCAAAAACGATGGAAGAAAAAGGGAAAATTGGTGGACAAGAAGAGTCGAAAATAGAGAAAGATCGCTAAGATGTCCCGGGGGAGAGGCAACCGTGTTTACCAAAAACAGTAAACTCTTTGGGAAGGAAAAGATCACTAGGGGGCCTCGGGGTTATGATTCCCGTAATTATCTAAAGAAAGTAAGCTCCTGTGAGTTTGATAAAGAGGCATCACACAGCTTTGTAGTGAACGAAATAAACTCGCATTAAATGTTTACCAAATCAGTTGTTTTATTATTTTATTTATTTTTGTAAATAAGAAAACAAAAAAAAAATTGTTTTTAGTACATTTTTAAAATTATTTCGAGGTAAGCATTTTTGTCCCATTGTCTTCATAATATTTAAAGATTTTGCATTCTTAGTAAAAAAAAAAATAGCTTGTCTACTTGTATTTGAGGACAAGTACTGAAGTTTTAAAAACGCTTACATTTCTTTCACTTTTAGCAGTGGATCTCAATCTATAGCAAAACAAAATATATTTACATATTGCTAAATCTGCGGGAATGTTGAACTTATAAGATGGTATGCTTTTCACTTAAAATCCAGATATGTTATTTTATTAAGGGTTTTCAAATATTTGATATTTACTTTTTTATTCCTAGTTTCCCTTAAAAATAGTTAAAGGCTAGAAAAGGCTGTGAAAAGAATAAACAAGTTATTCTAACAAATCAGTTCCATTCTTTGAAATTTTGAAAAATAATACATTACAACGATACTATAGTTTTCAAATAAAAGGAAAATTTATATAATTACAAGGCTTTTGGGATTGAAGATCCCGCGCCTTCCGATCAAAGCTTTTGAGTTTCAAATTAAAATAATTAAATATTAAGTGATTATATTATCTATAAAATAGAAGATTAGATAATTTTTTTCGAGGAAAAGAGTGACATTAGCTCTTTACCATCCATATTTTAACATCTAAGGAGAACTTCGAATATTTTGCAAAGAAGTTTTAAATAGAAAAATGTAGTTGTTCCACCTGTAATCCTTCCAAGTTTGTTCAATCTTTGTCCTGCATATCCAGCAACATGAGCTCCTAAACTGTGTCCAATTACGTGCATTGAACTCAATGGTATGCAGTAAACATCCTGAAATGAAAAAATTTTCTTAAAAAAAAATGTAAGATATTGTTAGTATACACTTAATTGAATGGAAATATCAGTATTACGTTATTACTTCACCTCTTTTAAGAGTAAAATAGAAATTCAAATATCTTGAACTGAATAGCAAATCCTCCACTACTACGCACAAAACACATGATCCAGTACACTTGTGTCTTAATGGCATTTCCACTTAAAGTTGCTACCGATGATAATAAAATTTAAACCTTTCAAGAACGATTTGAATACATGACATATGTTCCATATATTTATAAAAGAACCTAGGAATATATTTGGAAGAATACGTTGATATCTCATTCAAATAAATCAATTCAAGTTTTTCAATTTTAACCTAGCCACGGTATCTGCAAAAAAAAAAAAAAAGGACTATATTCTTTAACAATGTCATACACAGGTGTGATACCTTTACAGCTCATTACACAGATGTAGCCCAGTACAGATATGATTCATTTATTTGATCTTCATTGGATAAATTCGACATTTAGTTTACGATTTTATTTTTATGCTCTCATTTGATTTTTCTGTGAAAAGCTATTGTCATGAATCTGCAACGACGCTTCCCTGCAATGTTACTGTAATGGAAAAGAAGAGATATTTACAGATATTAGAGAGAATGTCGGATATCTAGATTAACTTAAACAATGACCCTACTGACCTCGGTAACAAGTTTGGCAACTATTTTGGCGAGTTGGCTATAATCTTGGAGAGTTTGGCGACATAATGGATCTCGAAAATTCTGGAATTTTGTCGAAAACTCAAAATGGAGGAAAGCTATGGATATTTCCTGCAATTTTCCTGTGACGTCACACCTGGCCGGAACAACTATAAATAGTCAGCGATGAGAAGTTTGAGCGAGTAGATACGGAATCTGCCTGAATCTGCCGAGGTATCTGCTAAAATTGCTGGAAGCTGTAGGATTCTGGCTTTTAAGTGCAGTGTATTACTTTGGAATTTTGTCGGAGGAGTGAACTAATTATTAAGCCAGTGAATTGAATTTATTGAAAGAGGTATTACTAATATCACAGTACCGTTTTGTATCTGTTTATTCTGATGGTTATCCAAGTTTTACTACCTGTGCTTCGCCATTTCCTGAATATTGTGAATAAAGCGTCATTTGTCATTATACACTGTATTGGACTGTTTTCACCGTACACCCACGGTACGAACACTGGTTGTAGCACTACTTATTCAGTATAGACATAGAAGAAGATGTCAATGTGTAATAAAATATCGCAATTTTTTAATGACTGGATGTTCGAAAGCATGCTTGTGAAAAACAGTTACATTTTAATAATCATGCTAGAGTTTAAATATTCGCTTGCAATTTAAGTAGAAATGTAATTTTTTTGTCTATAATAATAGATAATTAATACAGATTACATTTATGAGGGTTATCGTAAGGTTTAAATTAATATTTGGAAATAACAGGGATATCCAAATAAAAAGTATTTTGCATATTATTTAATCCTTATGTACATGCTATAATAAATTACAACTATTCGTGTAGATTTGTTTGGTTTCAGGAAGCTGTAAATTGAAGTACCCCACAATATGAAGAGTTCCATTTTCTGATTTTTGCAATGATGGTCTTTGAAAGATCAAGAAACACTGGATGAAATGTACAACTCTGGATGGTGATTACGTGTGTACAGAAGTCTTAAGAATTATAAATAAAAGTATCAAGTATTTAATATCAACTTTTTTAGAAGTAATACAATTTTACGACACGAGGGATTATAATTAAAACACTACGAAACGGAGGATCGCTTCAATCTTTGGCTTCCTGAAACCAAACTATTCAACGTTAAAAGCTGTAATTTACAACATTATGTACATAAAGATAAATTAATGTTCAGAGTGAATTTTATCCGAATATATCGGTTATTTCTTAGTAATAATTGTAAGTGTACGATATCGCCTCGTATATGTAGCATCTTATAGAAATGGCCAAAGATACTCTGAAAAATTCTGAAGCATAATCTAAAACGCTTTGATCTAAAAATAGCTTAATGTATAAATAACTTTATAAACTAATAATATTAACTTTTACATCATAACTTTTTTTTTCTTTTTAGAAAACCTCTTCATTATTACTCTGGATGAAGCATATTTCAAGTACATTAGTGGAGCAACTAAAATATAAGTATATAACGTTTTCATTTCAGATCTTGCACCTTACTTCTAATAAGTTTAAATTACAATTGTGAATTTATTATTTTATGAAACGTTTCTTGTGTCGAAAATTCTAAATGTTATAATCGATCTAACGTTTGTCCAATTTCTGGCCGCGGTAGCCTAGTGGTTAAGGCAGTGGACTCTCGGCCGGCGGTTTTCGTCGAGTCGTTGGTTCGAGCCGAATGCCACAAAAGATCTGCCGGGTACTCGGAACTGATGGACGTTAAATCTGTCGTGGCTCAAAGTTCACCCGCTGGCGTGATGTGGAAGTTAGGAGAAGGGGGTGTCAGCCCAGTTGTCCTTTTCAATCGTCCAAGATTCAAAATTACTATGTTCATCACCAATATCCCTCGTGTTGCTTCTAGTGCGACGTTAATAAAACCAACCGTTTGTCCAATCTTAAATGCAGACAACTAGTATATATTTAAGAAGTATAAATTTATTTATTTATATAAGTTTAATTTTCTTATTCTACATTTAAATAACGCAAGTTTTCAAAAACTAGAAAATATTTAGAAAACTCGGACAAATTCAAACTTATAAAATGACCGTATAAATATTTTTTTTTAAATCAGAAAATCACAAATATCTTATATAAAAGTAAACCTTATATATAAGTTAGCATTGTTAACTTATAAGGTTTCAATTTACATAAATTCAATATTGCATAAATTAACGATATTTACCATGTATCGTTCATATAAAAAAGATGTCATAAAAATAAAGATTTTGATAGTTACAAAATTCCAATTGCTTTTGTAGACTGGATTGTGAAAAAATAAAATAAAATAATAACAAGAAAAACCAGAATAACAACAAGCTCATCCGTGAAATTGTCTCCACAGTAGACTTACATAAACATCTGCTTAAGTGTCTATTCATAGAAATTCGTGCGATTACATTTTTAACGGTCTATTATGCTTACTGCCTGTTTCGATGTATTTATTTTTCTTAATCAGCTCTTTGATTGATTGATTGCAAAGGAGAAGACATTTTTAAGCTGCAATTATTGCAGCGAAGCATAGCCGGGTCACATTTTGTACAAAAGAATACAATAGACAAAAAAAAAAACCTTTAAATACGTCTTTTTCTCGAAATAGTAACAAGTGTCTTTGGGGAATATAGCCCGAGAACATTTTTTTCTGTCTCGTCTTATCCTCGTATATTATGTGACACGAAAAATAAGAACAGTAATAGATAGAGCATCAGTTTATATGACAGAGAGCGTCAGAGTAGGTGATAACAAGTAATATGCTCACATTTCTGTCATGTATTCTTTAAAGTATGCACAATAGTAAAATTTATTTGTTGTTTGTTTAAGTTACTTTTTGCTGATTGTTTGCGTTTTGTATTTGCATACTCAATTTATAGCAGTTTTTATTGAGGTCCGTATCTATCTATCTATCCTGAACCATAGCCTTTAGATATTACGGTTTATCTCCGGTAGATTATTAAGGCTCCCGTCTACCCGCCATTTTGATTTCGTGGACGTAATGTTAATCCTATGGAATTTTGACTTTAATTCTCACATCTTTATTATTTGATCTATTTGAATGCAATAAAGTTTATTTGAAAGAGCAAAAAATAATGAAAGCTTCTGTGGAATTACTTTTTTCCTAAGATTTTTAAGAATATTTTTATTATTATTTTAATGATTCGTTTTTGAGTTTTCCGGTCTTTAAAGAATATTTTCCAATATTTTTAAAAATCGGAGGAAAAAAGTAATTCCACAGAAGCATTCATTATTTATTCATTATTATTTCAAATAAACTTTATTGCATTCAAATAGATCAAATAATAAAGATGGGAGAATTCAAGTCGAAATTCCGTAGGATTAACATTAAGCTGATGAAATCAAAATGGCGGGTAGACGGGAGCCTTAATAAGCCAAAACAGAGAATAAAAAGCAAAAGAAAAATGCCGAAGGATTCATTTTTACTGATTCCTTAGACTTCAGCCTAGTAATAAAATTAACTTACATAAAAATACTTTCCTGTTTTTATACTAAATATATGTACAGAACATAGTTATATTTAGCCCTGTTTTTATACAACAGAGACATTCATTGATTTTTACAAAAATGACTCCGTTAAAGCGTAAAGTTGATAATGCATGAGTATTGAAGTTAATGATTCTTAAGGCTCCCGTCTACCCGCCATTTTGATTTCGTGAGCGTAATGTCAATCCTATGGAATTTCGACTTTAATTCTCACATCTTTACTGTTTGATCTATTTGAATGCAATAAAGAGCATCTGAGAGAGCAAAAATAACGAATGCTTCTGTGGAATTGCTTTTTTCCCTCCGATTTTTAAAAATATTATTATGCCTATTTGAATGATTCGTTTGCGAGTTTTCCGGTCTTTAAAAGTTATTTTAAAATATTTTTAAAATTGGAAGAAAAAAAGTAATTTAACAAAAGCATTCATTATTTTTTGCTCTTCCAAGAGTACTTTATTGCATTCAAATACATCATATAGTAAAAAAGTGATAAGAAAAGTTGAAATTCCATACGATTAACATTACGTCCCCGAAATCAAAATGGTGGGTAGACGGAAGCCTTAACTTTTAAACCCCAAACTATTTTTTGCGTTAACTTTATATAACTAATATGATCATCTATTTTTTTACTTAAAACGTAACATTTGCTTATTTTTAGGAAGTAGTTATTCAAATGACCATTTTTGTTCCCTCAAATTGACATATCTACTAATTTTTAGATCGTAAGTAATATGTGTATTAAAGAAAACTAATACTTCTTCGTAGTTTTTACTTGTTATTCAAAAGAACAAGAACGAGCATGTGAAAATAAATAATTTAAGTGGTCTTATATTTCTTTTTACTGTTTTTCTTCATGAACGCTGTTTAAAAATCATCTAATTAAATTAAGTTGTTACACATGTTCGATGCAGTGTGTTAGTTAATGAGCACTATTTAGCAATATTTAATGTACATTTATGTGAACGACACATTTTGTAATAATTCAAATTATTGAATATATCCTGAATTTTCGCCTTTACGATCTAGTGTTAAAAATTTATGATTTACCGCTATCATGCAACACAATAAATTATTTCATTATTATCGATTATCCAAAAATAGGATTCATTATAATGCATTTGTAACACACACACCAAAAATGTTCCACATTCGTGATTATATATTTATTTATTTCTGTTTGAATATTTAAAATTTCATTTAAATTGTTTTAAAATTTAAATTTCGCTTCATTTATGACCAAAACCTGTTTTTTTTTAAAAAAAAAATACTATTTTTTATTCATTACTCCGTTTTCAATCTGTTTTGATATTTTCTTTGTTGTTTGGCTTTTTAAACTGATTTTTTTCTAACTTACACTCTTGCTTTTTAACGTGAAGGAGTAAGACCATTCAAAAAGCTGTGCTCTCTTTGTATCAATTTAGATTTAGGTATTCAATGAAAAAATTCCGGAAGTGGTTATGATAAATCTTACACCGAATTTTTTTTATTTATTTTTTTTTTATTTTTAAAGACAGACTTTTTACCGAAGGCTTTACGAAGACTACTGATTAGAGAAGAATGAAATCTTCTCAACAATGTTCCCGCGAGGAAGAATTGTAAATTTTGGGTACATACACAATCAATGCTTATTGTGTAAATTGATGCCAAACTGAATAACAGTACTTTTTACCGTAATTTCTTTGAAATTTTTAGTAATATGTATTAACAAATTTAGAAAGATTAATAATTTTCTTTTCGAATATGAATTTTATAGTAGTACAGTTAGGTCCCATTAATTCGCCATAGTCGGGATCCCTAGTTACTAAGCCGCGGGTTATAGTGATAATATAACTTGAAGAATCGAAAAATCAAACAGACATTTGTCAAGATTGGTGTTTTTTGTTGTCCTAACTTTTAATCTAACAATTGTTTTATCATTATCAACGTTGTTAACGAAACCTAGGACGTTTATCCTCATTTCTCAAACATCCATGTAGTGTAGATTCAGACAGATGTGGTTCTATGGCAATTTCTTCTTGTCATCGGTTTTCGAATTCGTTCGATAACATTGAGTATTTACTCGAACGTATAAGCCTTTTATGTGTGTGTGTGCTTACGTTAACAGTCAACCGACATAATTTTTAATTAATAT
>BMAW01008198.1:0-15641 GCA_019974015.1 Nephila pilipes | reverse complement strand
AGATTTTGCGTGCTTCAGCTAGGCTGCGGGTCTTTGTGGCAACAGGGTTCGAACCCACTACTCGACGGAAACCGGCGGCCGCGAGTCCGCGCCCATGACCACTTGGCTACCTCTGCCACTTTCTTAAATTATGAATGGCGACCCCAAACAGGTTGACAAAGCGAAATGGAAACGTCCCGAAAATTTAACTTACATCATGAATTCAGAGAAACATTAGTCTCAATCTATTCATTATCGTCTTTAATTTAATATTTTATATTTATCTCGTAGCGCAATTATAAAATTCATAATACCTGCTAAGTTGAGCCATATAAATCAGATTTATATATTTAAAAAATACCACTAAGCGCATTATTATAGCGATGTCGCAATGGAATTTATGCATATTTCGGAATGAAATTATGACCTCAAATGCATAATACAAAACGTCCCGCTCCATCCGGGCCAATAAGTCTCGGCGCCGCTGCGTTTTGTGTGGAAATGTTATTTTAGTATATTCAGCACTTTGAATTCTGTCATAAATCTTTACATTGAGAGTACAATATAGCATTGTATTTTACTTTTTTATTCGACTAAGATTGATATTTATTTTAATAACTGTTATAAGAGAAATCACTTCACTCACTTATATTTTAAGATGATATTATTTCTTGCCCACGAATAATATAAAAATATGAGCATGCCATTTTAATTTAACAAAATAAAATTTTAATGAAAATTAAATAAGTTGCATTGCGTGTATTTTTTTATGTATTCATTAAACTGAAAATTAAGTTATAATTTAATCAATGTATTTTTTTCGCGCATACTTATGGTTGGGAGGAAGGTGTTCGCGAAATTTTTAAGCATGGGAATAAGTTCTCAAGGCTAAATGTTTAAGAAACGCTATAGACGATATAAATATCCGATTTCATCATTCTAGCAAATATGAAATGAAATTCAAACATTCAGCGTCAACTTAATTGAATATACATGTATTGATAAAAAAAAAAAAACCACCCCAAAAAAAAAAAAAAAAAAAAAAAAAAACCATTTAATGAAATCAAAACAGACAATTACATAAATGTGGGGCGAAATGATAACAGTCCTGTGTCGCGACCTGGCGGTCATGGTCAACAAACTACCGAATGTACATGAAAAATTGCAGGGAACGATTCGATCTATGCTGGATTATAGACTGTGCCGATTAAAGACAATTACTGTACTGAAATCCAACGGGTAAATTTCTTTTTGGGGAAAGAGAAGAACTGAATGTAGAGAATTTTTATCCCACTTCCATTAAATGCAATTTTGAGGTCTTAATGAGCTAGGGAAGTTTTCAAGCACATAGCATGGGTAATTAAAATTTTGTATTCAATACAATGGATTAATGCTATATATAAATATTTTAATGCAAACTTGAAAGTATTTGCAAAAATATTGAAATTACAGAGCACATAGTTTCATCGGGATAAAAATTCTCGTGGTACTTTAAATTATTCTTTTCAAAGCTAATACCATTTCTGCCCAAAAGTCATAAAAAATTTCTTATTATTCTCCAAAAATGTATCTTATGATACATAATTCTCGTAAATTTCTAAAAGGGAAGAAAGATCATATACTCTGCTTTAAAAATTCAATTGAAAAAACGACTGGAAGGCTAAAGTATGGAGAAAAGGAAGAAAAAAAAAAAGAAATTGAGATTGGTTGTGGAAATTTAATTCCGAAAAGTTCCAGGTTTTCTTTTTGATTCGCGAAAAGTAGAATTATTTAAAATGAATATTAAATTGAGTGAAGTAACGTACTTCCAAGCCCCAAGCTCCAAGCAATTTGCTATCAAGCAAAGGAAATACCTGCTTCAAATTCTTAAAGTGTTTTAATTTTCAAAAGTAATACAAAATACAAAAACAATACAAAATGCAAAATAAAAATACATAAAAATACAAAAATTGAAATATAAAAACGTTGCCAATATTAACAACAAAAAGAATTAAAACAGACGATTCTACGGAAAAAAAAAAACCCATTTATAAAATAAATATAAAAATAAGATCAAATGATAAATGATTAAAGTCGATAATAATGTTTTGTTTGGATATTAAAATAAAAGCAGAAAATTAAATAATATTTTTACAAAATGTTTGGTTTGGTTACATTAACGTCGCACATTTTTGTTGATGCCTTTCACGATGGCTATTGGCGACGAACGTCGTAATTTTGAACCTCGGTCAAGTGACGAGGACGACGCCTCATTTGCCTTCCCTCTCCTAACTTCCACACCACGCCAATGGAAAGACTTTGAGCCTCGACAGATTTAACGTGCATTAGCCCCGACTTCACGGCGGGTCTTTGTGGCATCAAGGTTCGAATCCACGACTCAATGAAAAGCGCCTGCTGCGAGTCCGCGACCATGACCATTAGGGTACCGCGGCCTCTGAGCCCAATGTAAATACAACAAAAGCAAACAAAATTCAATTATTGTATTCAAAATGTATTATACTGTCAATCTTGTATCCTTTATTTTATGACCATGCATTTTTGTCGACGCCATTTTCTCCATAAAACAGCATGCTAGCACATGTGAAAAAAGAGTCTAGTTAGGAGATATGAGAGAATCCACGCCACACAAAGCACCAGGCAAGCGAAATCTTAGCTCGAGAATACCGAACTAAATAAATATTTAATTACTAGTACAGTATTCTCTCGGTTATCCAGTACATACTGTGCCAGAGTACCGCTGGATTACCGGAAAAGCCGAATTACTGGTAAATCACTAATTAATAGCGCATTTAAACAACGTAAGGTATGTACTATTGTATGAAAATTATTACAGTGCACGCAAATAAAATGTTAAATACACAAAATAATTAAAACTAACGAAAATGTATTGTTTTGTATTGATAGGTTGCATTATTCTACAGAAGTTGAAAGGCAAAATAAATATATTTGGATGGCTTGTTTGCCAGTATAAAAACGTAAGATTACTAGCAAGGCTGGAATGGTGATGCTCCGGATCATAAAGGGATCAATTTTTTTTTTTTTTTTTGCAAAAAATGACACGTTTGCTCTCTCACTACACACAGTTGGAAGAAAACTGATTGAGCTTTCTGAATAAATAATTTTAATTAAAAGCCTTTTGAAGCATTTTTTTTAACATAACAATATTATAAAATGGATAAATAAGAATATATGTGCCTAAAAAACAAAGTCGTTTTTTTAATTTTTAGTACTTATTTTTTTATACTGCTGAATGTAAAACATCAAATATTCGAAAACAAGAATTACTATAGGTGACACTAAATCAAATTTTATTTGAATAATTAAACAATTTTTGGTATATATGGCTCATAAATGTTGATCGAAAAATTATCAGATTAATAATATCACATCATGAGAAATAATAAATAAGCTAACAATAACAAGAATACATATTAAACATCATGATTGCAATGTAAAACGAGACTATAAATTTCGTAACGTAAAACACTAATGTTCTTTCTGCGATAAAAGAATAATTAGATTCTTCTGATTAAAAAAAAGAGAATTCGACTTTTAATGATAGTTTAAAAGAGCAATTCGTAAATTATTTATGAGCAGTTTACATAGAAATAGAATTTTATTTTCAGAATAGACAGGAAAAAATCGTTTGTTAAGTATGATTGATTGTAACATTTCATTCCAGAATTAATTTAGCTTCATAAACAACTCAGCAAAAAAAAAAAAAATGTTTACGAGCACATTATGTAATATAAATCAATTAAAAAGAAGGGATTTTAGAATCTCTTCCACTATAAAAGTATTTTTTTTCGTTCAGTTAAGCCTTTTATGCTTTCTGGAATGATTCATTCATCGATATCCAGCTTTTTTTTTTATCACGTTATTTTTTTTTACGAGAAAGAGAATACTCATTCTCATTCAACAATATAGAGTAAGCAATATTTCTCCGAACAACGTTTAGTTAATGAGGTCAAGTACTTAAAATCCTAAACATCCGATAATTCTCCTCGCCAATTTGGCTGTGAGGCGTGTAGCATCAACTTCTGAACGATACGACATCGAGTATAGATGCATGCAATTCCGCTCCTCTTGTTGGCGATCGGAAAGTGAGGGATATCCCATTGGTTTTGAACGTATCGGGGAATTTCATACTAACTCTTAACTAAGCCGCTTACTAGGTCTTTCTATTTAAGAAAAATGAATTTGTTCGTATTTGGACTTTTTTTGCTGATTATCACAGAAGCTGTTTCTGTAGATGGTAAGCATATTTTTATCTTTTTAATCTCCATATTGTTTTACTTTTGTTTGTTTCGTTAATTCGTTTCAGATAAACCTTTTTTTGAAATGATGTAAACTAAATATTATGCTATTTATTGTATTTTATTAAATGCTGAAAACAGGAGTTTTTATTGTGAAAATATGAGTGTTTGTAAGTCTTCTGATGTATAAATAATGCGTGAAAGCATTGGAAGTTTGAAACGTAGGAATGATAACCATTTTTACTAATATTTTTGTCATGTTTTTTAAATGCTTTTACTGTGTAAAATATGATGAATACTGCTGAAGTAATAATGATTTAAAAATATTAAAAATTCAATGTTGAATTCCAATATCTTGTATAAATTTCCGCGAATAGCGTGTGTTGACAATTTGATTTAGATAAAGCATTTATTTTTCGATAAGAATTTGGCTCTACGTGCAGAGATATAAGACCAGAGTAAGAATTTTGATGAAAATTTGTAAATTTAAAATAAAATTCAGTTCGAGCGAAAATATTTGAACTGTGTAGAATAGGCAACTGTTCTAAATTCAGACGTAATTTTTAATTTTGTTCCTATTTTTGGAAGTAATGCATATTTATTTACTGCCCATTTACTTAAAATTCCCCGCACAACTTATGTTTAAAGCATATTACAAATATATTATTGCTTTTTAAATGTTTGTTTTTAATGAAATCGTATGTATTAAAAATCTATTAATTTCTTTAAATCCTTTTATTATTCGCGTAATTTTCAGTTAATATTTTATTTAAATCATGCTAAGTAATTCTAACGCTTGCCGGTAACTTATTATCTGTGGCAAATCCTGGGGAAAAAATCGACAGAGGGTGCATTAAATCCTCAAGGGGGCACATTTGTTTTTTCTTGGGAAAAAGTTCTCTCTTAATACTTAACTATGTAAATTATTTATGATTATTTAGTACTTAATCTAAAAATGAACTAAATATTTACTCGGGAATGAAATTCAAGTTGAGAATTAAAAAATTATAGTACGATAGACAGCTCGGTTCTATGCTTTGACACATCGAACCTTTTGGAAGAGAAATGACGAAATAAATCCTATTAAAATTGGCTGAGATTTTTTTTCTTCCTCAGCTATGTTATTTTGTCTGGCCTGTTAAATTATGACAGGAGAGGCACGTGTCCACCCACAGGATCCGTCACTGGTAGTTGTAGCAATTTGTGTTGTGACTGGCAATTCCTAAAATCATTAAATAGATCAATCATTTTTATTTCGTATCAAACCCCATCATTTCGTAGACGTCATATTGTTAGAGGCTGAAATATCAACTATGGTGTCGTCCTTGTTTGTGACAGTAGATCAAAATACAGTGGCACAAACAATTGAGGATACACCTTACTTTTACTTGATAAATCCAACTTTCAATCAAAATAACACTTTAACCAGAA
Organism: Nephila pilipes; assembly: GCA_019974015.1. NCBI lineage: Eukaryota > Metazoa > Arthropoda > Arachnida > Araneae > Nephilidae > Nephila > Nephila pilipes. The sequence goes on along the minus strand of BMAW01008198.1, from coordinate 9,975 downwards.
GTGCAAACGAATTTTTATTCTTAGACATAACAAAAGGTTTAATTAACAGTAAAAATAAAGAAAAATCAACGACAAAATTCTAAAATAAAACTTTTTAGAGGCATTTCAAATAAACATAAGCAGATTTTTACCTCAAAAAATTGAGGATACACAAATGAAATTTTTGTTTAACTACCACTTGATTTCTTTTTGCTTGCTACTAAAGTTTGTGAAATTTTATCCTAAACTTTTTCAACTGTTATTTCTGTCTTTTGAAGTTGGTTATGAGAATATAAAGCTGTAATTTTAAATGGAAAATGGCTCCTCGGAAAGAGACTAGTATTGATTTAAGAAAATTTATATTAAGGTTATTTAAGAAGGGAAAATCTTATCGTGAAATAGCTGAAATTGTCGGTAGAAGTCACTCATGTGTCCAGAAAATCATTGGGAAATTTAAACGCGATGGATTAATTCAAAATAAGAGTGGAAGAGGAAGGAAAAGTATTCTGAGTGATGTAGCTAAAAGGAAAATTTTAAAAGATATCAAGATTAATCCTAAACTGAGTGCAGTCAAACTAGCTGCAGAAACTTCTCGAATAATCTGCAGAAGTGTAAGTGCTGAAACTGTGAGAAATGTGATTAGACATGCTGGATATAGCAGTCGAGTAGCTAGAAAGAAACCTTTCATAAGCTTACAAAATCAGAAAAAGCGTTTGGAGTTTGCAAAAACTCATCAGTTGAAGACAGAAAACTTTTGGAAGAAAGTTATATTTAGTGATGAAAGTAAATTCAACATTTTTGGAAGCGATGGTCGTCACACCGTTTGGAGAAAGCCGAACACCGCTTTGGATCCAAAACATTTACGTCCTACAGTTAAACATGGTGGTGGCTCCGTCATGGTTTGGGGTTGTATGGCTACAAATGGGGTAGGAAATTTAGTTTTTATAGATGGTATAATGGATCATAAGCTTTATAGAGACATACTCCGCAACAATCTTAAAGAGAGTGCACAAAAATTGGGTTTAAATGGAAATTTTATATTTCAGCACGACAACGACCCCAAACACACGGCACGTAATGTCAAAATGTGGTGTCTTTTTCATTGTAAACAGCAATTGCACACACCGCCACAGTCCCCTGACATCAATGTCATAGAAAATTTGTGGGCCACACTAGAAACAGCGGTCCAAAAACACCAGAATAGAAACAAAGCCCATTTAAAGCAAGTGTTACAAGAAGAATGGGATAAAATATCTCCAGATACCACTAAAAAATTGGTCGAATCGGTACCAAGACGTTTGGAGGACATTATAAAAGCCAAAGAATATGCAACAAAATACTGATACTGTCTATGCATGTAATATATCGAAAAAATTTCATTGGTGTATCCTTAATTTTTTGAGGTAAAGATCTGCCTATGTTTACTTCTAATATTTGTGAAACTTTTAATTTTAGATATTTTTTTGTTGATTTTCGTTATTTTTACTGTAAATTAACCATTTTTATTACGTGTAAAAGTAAAAATACGTCTTCTATTCTAGTTAATGTGTTATTTTCATTAAAAGTTGGATATATATTAAGTGAAAGTAAGGTGTATCCTCAATTGTTTGAGCCACTGTATATATAATACTTCAAATAGCGTAGCTTTAGTACTTCATTTCGACAGTTGGTTTTTAAAAAATGAACTCTTATGCTATGGACGGATATTTGTTTGTCTAATCTAGGCTGAGTTAGTTGTTTATTTTTAAATGCGAGTCCAAGAATTAGAGACCTCATTTCAACTAAGACTAGTATTTGGAAAGTTTGGCTGTCACATGTGTAATTGATTCATATGTGATGTTTTCGAATGGCCACGGTAGGCAGTGGTTATTGTCACAAAATCGCAGCCGGTTTCGTTTCCGTGAGTCGTGGGTTCGAGTCCTGATGACATTCAAGACTCATCGTGTAGCATCGTCAAATCTATTGAGGTTCCAAATCCTTCCGTTGGCGTGGTTGTGAAAATCTTGAGGGAAGGGCTGCCTCAATTGTCGTCCTCGTCACTTGACCGATACTCAAAATTATTTGATCTGTCATGTTTCTTCTAAGTCCTTATGTTGCTTCGAAGTGCGACACTTGAACAATCAATATTTTTATGAAGTTTGGTTTAATTAACGTCGCACTGAGAAACAACGCGAGGGCTATTGGTGACGGATCTCGTAATTTTGAACCTCGCTAAAGTGACGAGGACGACATTTGAACTGTTGCCGCCCTCTCCTAACTTCCACACCACGATTCGGGAAGATTCAGCCCCGGTTACACGGCGGGTCTTCAGTGGCACCAAGGCTCGAACCCATGACTCGACGAAAACCGCCGTCCGCGTCCATGACCACGAAGCTACCGCGGCCACAGGAAAGTCGGAGGAAGCTCACACGATTTTCAGAATGCGAATCACTTATTTAAATATACTGTTAATTTTTTTTTTCGGCTGTCATCAAATTATTACTTTTTTAATCGATTTATCATATTAAATGATCAGTTTTGTAATTTAGCAACAAAATATAAAATTGAGTTTCCATGTTTTAAAACTTACGAAGGTGGCGCCAATTATTTTAAATATGGGATGTTAAGTGGCTCACGTGTTCCGGGTGATAATTACTCATTTGAATTATCGATCATTTTGAAGTTATGAGTATTTTCAAAAATGGTTCCTGTTTCGTGTAATGAAAATAACATCAAGATTCTGTATGTTTGAATCAGCTTTAAATATTATTTGTGTCATTTTACTTCAATCCAGTAGTAAAGATGGTATTTCACCAAAAAATGTCGAAAGGCGCATTTTCTTTGAACTGATGTATAATTTCGATCTTAATGTGCCCATTCAGTCTTCTCATTGCTAACTGTAACATGCTTTTCATTGTTCTGAAATGTTAGTATGTATGTTGATTGATTGTGTATTAAAGTTTGACAAAAAAGCAACACGAGGACCATTGACGATGGACCGCGTAATTTTGAACCTCGGTCTAGTAAGGAGGAAGACATCTGAGTAGGGACCACCTCTCCTAACTTCCACACCACGCCAACGGGAGGACCTGAACTTCCAACACCAATTTAGAGCTTCCACAGATTCAACTTGAAACAATTCACGGCGGACGTTTTAAGGAATCAATTACCTTAAGTTTTGACACTCTTGACATTTCGACCCCTCAGTTCTTTAGGTCTGGAATCATGACCCTCGGGTACTCTAGTGAGTACCCGGGGCCCACTAACTCCGGTAAACTCGAGTAACTCACCATCGGTGTACTTAAGCGATTCTTCTTTACTTTCGACCCTCCTCCTTGTTAACCGTGGCAGCCTAGTGGTCATAGCTGCGGACTCGCGGCAGGCAGTTTTCGTCGAGTAGAGGGTTCGAACCTTGATGCCGTATAGCCGGGGCTAATGTACGTTAAATCTGTAGAGTCCCAAAGTCCTCTCGTGGGCGTGGTGTAGAAATTAGAAAGGGAGGGGGGTTCTAGCTCAGGTGTCGTCCTCATCACTTGACCAAGATTCAAAATTACGAGGTCCATCGCCAATAACCCTTGTGTTGCTTCTGGCGCGACGTTAATAAAACCGAACGAAACATTCTTGTTAACCAATTATCTTATTTTCAAGTTTTTTCAATCCCATGATCGTCTCTAAGACGCGGTGTTAAAGTTTTAGAAGTTGCCTTTGTCCCTTGACCAAGGCTCAAAATTATTTGTTCTGTTGTCAATCGACCTCGTGTTGCTTCAAAGTGCGACGATAATATAAGCAAAATGGAGCAAAAACAAATTTTGTGTACATGTAAAGAGTGTGGTATCACTCCAGGTATGTCGTCTCCATGATTTACGTTACAAATGTTAGGCGCATCATAGCCTACTTTGGTTCTTGCGCCATAAAACCTCGCAGTCACTCACTCCATGATTTACCGCGGATTGAAATTATCCATCCTGTCCTGTGGTGTGTAGTTCAGTCGCGGGTTCGATCCTTGGCCGCCAAAGACCCGCCGTGTAGCCGGGGCTGATGCACGTTAAATCTGTTCGGGGCCCAAAGTCCTCCCGTTGGCGTGGTGTGGATGTTAGGAGAGGGGGTGCCAGCTCAGGTGTCGTCACTTGACCGTGGTTCAAAATTACGAGGTCCGTCGCCAATAGCCCTCGTGTTGCTTCAAATGCGACGTTAATAAAAACTAAACTAAACCTGTGGTGTGTAGTGTACGGCAGTAGTACCCGAATGGTCATGGTCGCGAGCTCGAGACTGGTGTTTTTTCCGTCGAGCTGTGAGCTCGAATCCTCAAACCAATAGATATAGGATATGTTGGGAGTCTGGACCCGTGTGGCGACCGGGTGTGACAGAATAGTCCCACTGTCGCTCATGCATGTCGTAAGAGTCGACTAAAATGAGTACACAGGTGACGCGCCTCCGGAATACCCCAGAGATCCTTCTTTATATTGGACCCTACTTGTCACCCAATTTTCAATTTTTTTCACACATTGAGACCACAGTTGCATCTTGTTTGGTGCTGCATGACCACATCTGGCTCATGCGCCTATAAACTTCACTTTCAATCACTCCATTATCGACCATCCTCGTCGACCAATATCTTTTTTTTAGTGTTTTAGTGTCTAGATCACCGATTCACCTTGTTTGGCGCAGTATAGCCTCATCTGGCTCTTGCTCCAATAAATTTAACTGTCTCACGTTCACATGTTGCGGGTCTGATGCACATTGAAGCTCCTCGCGTTGACTCGGTGTGGATGTTAAGAGAGAGTAGAGTTCCAACTCGGGTGTTGTCCTTGTCCTTTGACCGTGGTTCAAAATTACACGAAATTAAAGGCAATGAAAGTCAAAGTTTGACATTGAAATTATCTGGAAAAGAATTTGGGTCAATGTTTACGAAATCAAAATCATATTTATGAACATAATTATTTATGTTTGATGAATTAGTAATATAAATAGCTCTATTTACAATTATAAATAGTATATTTTTAGCATAATCTTGCATTAACACTACTACTTTTATTTCTTGTAATTTTTTTTTTTTTTTGCGAAGTGCATACGAACATAACATTCTATACGTTGAACATAATTATAATTTTAATAATATTGTAAAATATTAAATTTTATGATTCAAATATCCCTAAAGTTTGAGACAAATACTGTGCAATACTTAAAATTTGTGTAGAGAAAATTTTTGTTCACGATGGAAATTAATGCGAAAAATATCAGCGATATGGATAGAAAAAATTTCGGGATCGTGTTCAGACCTCCCCCCCTCCCTCCCTGAAAAACATTCAGAGAAAAAGGCTAAAGCAGTCTGCCCGCCCGATGATGTGGTATGTGTATTTATAATTTTTAAATTACATGTTCTGTACGTTTTGCTGATCAAAATTTTTCTTTTACATCTAAGGATTCAGCGAAACACCCACTTTTTTTTGAACAGAAATAACAAAAAAAGAATTTTTTCCCCCCTTTTCAGCATTTTTTAGTGTTTCGGTTATTTTAAGTAAACAAGCTGCGTATTTGATACAACTTTTAAAAAAATATAATTATTATACTAAGGAAAAGGAAATTTATGAAAATTGCTGTGAAAAAATTTGCTTTGTTCAGTATGAAATAAAAATTGCTATGAGAGCATGCAAAAACTGGAATATTGTAGCGTAGATCTTTTAGCAGGTTGAAGACGCAATAGGTGTCCGAATAATGTGACTTTATTGACGAACTAAGAGCAGCTAAATTTAGATGGGAACTATCTGACTTTATATACTGCAGTAGAATATTAAAGTGCACTGCTCTGGAAACATAAATAATATTTTCGAAGATGTTCGAAATTGTAATATAAAACGGAGAACAATTAAACTAAATTTTCGCTTGAATTTTGAATGTCACCACTTGGTTTCGAACCCGAGAACTCTGGATCTGTAGACGAGCGTTTTTCATGTGCACCATCGAAATATTGTGGCCGCGATAGCATAGTGGTCATGGTCGCGGACTTGCGGCCGGCGGTTTTCGTCGAGTCGCAGGTTCGAGCCTTTATGCCACCGAAGACCCGCCGTGCAGCCGAGGCTGATGCACGTTAATGTGTGGAGGCCCAAAATCTGTTGTCATAGTATTGAAGGTAGGAGAGAGTTAACAGTTCAGATGTCGTCCTCGTCACTTGAGTGAGGTTCAAAATTACGAGGTCCTGTGCCAATAGCCCTGGAGTTGCTTCTAATGCGACGTTAATAGAACTAACCAATCAACAACCATCGTTGCGAAATATTGATGGTCGTTTAAATAAAATCTCACGCTTTCATGAAAAAAAAAGTATCACCAATTTGATATTTGCAAATATCTCCGAATCTTTTGTCTATGGGGAAAAGGATTAAAACCTATAAATTAATATTATCTACATCACAAAAATTCCCTTTAGTTCTCCTTGAAATACCCTTGACCACGGATTGATGGATATGAATTACGGTTCCTTGCGAGTGGATCTATTGAAATTGACTTAACAATAAACATCAATTGACTACTACAATAGAGATGACGTGAAAGTTGAGTTCTGAGAAAGGAAAGAAAATTTCAATCGAACACCAACATGATATGTAGAGAACATAATGGTTTTTGCATTAAAAAAAATCCAAATGTATATGAACAAAAATGATAGCTATTAAATATATAATTAAAGGCTTTTATAATTTTCATTTTGCATTTTATCGCGTGAATCCAAATTTTTTTTATTAAATTTGAACGCACGGTAACATCCCGTTATATTAATCTTATCGCGAGTACGCTGTGACCGTCACTGTGTGAAGCCTGAGCATTGTGACCGAAAGGATTTGAGTTAAGAGTCTAGACAATTGAGGCGAAAATAAACATATTGCCTGTATTTTTTCTATCATTTCGTCTTTTATTTATCATTTTGTGGTTTTGAAATCTGATGTGATATTGCAAACAAATTTTCCGCATTGTTTAGCCAGATTTGGCTTTCACGCCTTAAGCCCTTGCTAATCACACTAAGGTGAATAATACATTAATCAGAGAAAAAAAAGACATTTTCAGATAAATCTATTTTTGCATTATTATTCTAAAGAAGGTACCCCTTCACGGGATTACCTTCCTTGGTGTTATTTTCCCGCTTGCCCAATCTTCAATCGAGTGGCTGTGGTCGCGGCCGGCAGTTTTCATCGAGTCGTGGGTTCGAGTCTTGATGCCACAAAAGACCCGCCAGTCATGCAGCGGGGATTGATGAACAAAAAAATCTGTCGAGGTTCAAAGTCCTCCCTTTGGAGTGGTGTGGGAGTTAGGAGTGGGTGGAACCAACCCTGGTGTCATTCTCGTCACTTGACCGAGGTTCAAAATTACGAGGTCCGTCCCCAATAGCCCTCGTGTTGCTTCTAGTGTGACGTTAATAGAAACTAAACTAGTTACATTTTTACTCTTTACTAACTTTACACTAGCTCACTTACTTTGTTTGGCGCAGCATGGCCAAATCTAGCTTTTGTGCCAAAACACTTTCACTCAACCACTCATTCAATCGTCTACATCACAGTTAATAAATACACTGCTCAAAACAATTAAAGGATATTGAGGTTTTTGGGTGGATTAAGCGGCTGGGGAATTGTTTATGTGATTGATACATGATCGACAGACTTGGTAGGCTATATAAGAAAAAAAATCAAGCATGTTTAGCATAAAAAATGTGTATTACTTAGCATTTAGACACAAAAGGAAAAAAACACAATTTGTGCATTCGAGAAAAATCGAATAAAAAAAGGGTATTTACTTGAAAGAAAGTTTTTAGTAGGGGGTATGGTTTCCCCGGACGGCCAACAACGCTGAACACCTTTGAGGCATGGAGTCAATGAGGTTATTTATGAGGAGCTGGGGTATTCTATCCCACTCCTCCAGAAGAGCTCTTTCCAGTTCTTGGAGAGTTCGTGGGGGATGGTAAGCGGCCAGCAACTCGTCGGCCTAGAATGTCCAAAACGTGTTCCATTGGGTTCATGTCCGGAGAATACGCTGGCCATTCCATTCGTACGATTCCCTCCTCTAAAAGGAAATCACCCTCTAAATTGGTAAGATGTGGCCTGCAGTTGTCGTCCATTAAGATGAATTCATCTCCAATTGCTGCAGCGTACGGGACTACAATAGGTCTTAAGATCTCATCCCTATATCGGCGACCGGTCAGAGCTCCATTTCGAATGATGTAGAGATCGGTGCGCCCACCAATGGAGATGCCAGCATAGACCATCACTCCACCTCCGCCAAATCTGAAACTTCCAAGCACGAACGCAGGATTGTTTCTAGCGCCATGATCCCTCCAGATAAATTACGCCTATCATCAGGATGAACAGAAAAACGGGACTCTTCAGAGAAAATAACATTGCGCCATTCATTTCTCCAGTTCAAATGCTCGGTTGCCCATATCCATCGGGCGCGTTGGTGCCTTGCTCTTAGTGTATGTAACACGTACCATTGGTCGGCGAGCAAACAGTCCTACAGCGTGGAGCCTGTTTCGGACAGTTTGAGTCAAAATTGTGGTGCCAGTAGCCGAGCGAAGGGGTTGCTGAAGAAGAGTGGCATTCATATTCCGAGCCGTTAGTGTTAAATATCCATCTTCATTGGGCGTTGTTGCACGTCTTCGACCTTGCCCTGGTCTTCGGCCTGCACTTCCAGTCTCCAAGAAACGGTTCCAGATTCTGGAAATCACACTTTGTGCAACTCCAGTAGCTTCTGCTACTTTGGCTTGTGTTTAGCTCCCCTTCAACTGTCCAACAATTCTCCAGGTTTCTGAATTAGGTTAAATGTTTTCGTTGAGACATCGCAATCATCGAAACAACACACTTATTGAATGTCGATCATTCTTTTCGGCTTTGTCTTTCGTTAAGTTGAAAGACAAATTTCATTCGCTGTTACTAAAGCGTCGTTTTTGACATCAGACTCAAAATTTTGCATACTCCGAAGTTTGAAAATGAGAAAAATTTGCATTTATGACTCTCTTCTTCCATTTTCTGTAAAAAATTTTTCGCTAATACCGTTATTTTATATAAGAATTAAAATATCCTAAATATAATACATCTGGCTCTTGCGCCATGAAATTTCACCTTCACTCCCTCGATGGATTATTCTGAGCATTTTTCGCCAGTTGCCGTCGTTCTCTAACATTCTATTTTCTTGGTCTCCCTGCTCATTATCTACCACTCCAGTCTCATTTTTCTTATGAATAATATAGATTGAGCATATGTGAAATTTCTAAACAGTTAAATATTTCAGAAATGTTTAACCCCTATGGCGCAGATAGAGAACTAGTTTCCTCTTCGCCAAACGCAATGTCTTTAGTTTTATGTGCCAAGAGAGAAAATTTACTCGTAATCTGATTTGAATGAATTGAAAACAAATAAACGAGTGTTTTTAACTGAAAGCTCATTTGAGGTTGACTTTCAAAGTGTAATGTAGGAGATGGGGGGTTCCAGCTCAGGTGTCGACCTTATCACTTGACCGTGGTTCAAAATTACGAGGTCCGTCGCCAATAGCCCTCGTGTTGCTTCTAGTGCGACGTTAATAAAAACTAAACTGAACAAAGTGTAATGATGTAACCGTACGCTGTAATTTGCATACACCCTTTTTCTTTTTTTTGGCAGTGCTTATTTTATTTTTATTTTTAAAAGTTTGTATTCACTTTAAATATTTTTCTTAGTTATTACATATTGTCTTGCGAGAAATGCGATCTTACAAAAAAAAAGTATTCGATTAGTTTCATTTCATTTGCTTGAAAATTCCAATTTTCACTGTGTTCTAATACTTTCTTTGTCAACTGTATTTTTTTTGCCTGAATTTCTTGAATATTTAAAGAGTTATTATATATTTTAGCAAGTTTAATTTCATGCAACAATTACGATTAGTTGAATGTATATCATAATATCGCAATATGCTCATTTTATAGGAATAAAATTTAAAGTATACAATTATTTTCATATTATTACGATATATGCTATACACGCAGATAAATTTTCAACTAAA